>JASVER010000054.1:4682349-4772776 GCA_030449065.1 Oceanodroma leucorhoa | reverse complement strand
TCCCCATCTTCCAGCTCAGGTGGGTGAATACTCTGAGGATCACCGGTCTGACTACTAAAGACTGAGGCAAAGAAGGCATTAAGCATATATGTTCTCTAGGTTTCTGTGCTGGAGAAAATAAATCTAATTTCTTTTTTTATTTCTGTGTACATCCTGCCCTTTAACTCCTGAGGTTTTCKGTTGCCCGAAGAGGCATATTGCATATGTAGATTTCTTCTTCTTACTCATGGAGATGCAGGTAGTGAAGTGACGCGGCAAGGCTGAATAGCAAAGGGACTCAGGTTCATACGTACAGCGTGCATGAAGCATGGTACTGTGCTGGAATGTGTGGAGGGACTGCACAGACTCGCTCTGGGCATGGAACGTAAATGCCCGAATTAAAAGCTTACACAGTATATGTAGTGCAGCCCCTTGGGCTTTGAATTGTCTTCTCCAGGTGTCTGAATATCTCTGCTGAGGTACAGGAACCCTACAATTACAAGGTTAAGTCATGGCAAAGTTGCATGTCTGAAGTAGACAGTGTAGATGTAGCCCCTCTGCATTGGATGAAGATGCCATGTGTTACTTATTAAATAGGGATGCTGACCTCTTTGATAGTGAATTTGGAGGAGTTGAAGAGGGGGCTTTTTTTCTAGATCTTCAGCCTTTCAAGACAAGCTGGTAAAGCTATTTTTTTAATGCAAGTTAACAGAGGCTTTCTGGTTTATTAACTGCAGATCCTCATGCAAGTTTAGAAGGACTGGAACTTAGTGCTTATGTCCTGCTGTCATCCTCATGCTCTCTTAACTCAGTGAGGAGTTCTGTGCAAAAAAAGTCAATGCTCAGCCAGAGCTCTGCAGATTTGGTGAAAGAAAATAAAACCACCAGTTAGTATTCTTGAGAGTAGGGTAAACCTATTCAATGTAAAAGAGAATTCTGTAACCCATTATCTGCAGCAGAAAAGCTGCTTTTTATTAATCGATCAAATAAAATGTTGAAAATAATTGGAAAAATGACTTGAGGGAGGGAAAAGCAGAGTTAAGGAATATTAGTAGGAGGCTGATATTGTTTGTGAAATCAGACTATTCTTAAAGCTTTCATATGCTGTATGTAATGTATGGAAAAAAAAACCTTTCCTTTTTTCCTCCTGAGAGAAGCCATGATTTTATCTCAGTAATTGAAAATGATCTCTGAAGTTGCTCCTTAACTAAACTTACATGAACCCCTTTTAAATCAGTTGTTATCTTTCAGTGAATTTCTCAATAAATGTTGCTGCCTGAGCTTGGATGGCATGATCCCATATATAGCAAATAAGGCTAAGCACATCCTGTTCATGACTTAAAGCACAGCATTTCTAGCCTACCTATGGCGGCATTTGGCAGTGGTGCTGTAGTTAAAGGTGCTTGTGGGTGTTTCTATTATAAATTGTGTGTACTTGAATGGCTTAATTCATGCCAGCCGGAAGTTCGACCAGCATACTTAGGCATTTTTTCCCCTTCATTAAAAATCCTTAAGTGAAGAAACCAGTTTGGAGTTCTGACTTTCTTTGATTGTATCTGTTTGTCTATCAGTCTGTTTCTTACAAAAAACCACTATGCTTTTCCTTCATTTCAAAACTTTATTCTGTTGTGCAACATATGTGGTTACTGTTCGATGACTTGCATCACTCTCAGCACTTTGGCTTRCTCAAAGAAAGCCATGCCTGTGAAAAGGGGGAAAGGAAACACAAGAACATATGGAATTGTCTACATTGAGCAATCTGTGCGCAATGCTGTCTGTGAGCAAAGATGATTTCAGTTGCCTCAGTTACTGCAACTGGGCAATATTAATTTAGGGACTTCTCACTCACTAGGGCCATTGCCAAGTGATTTCCTCACTGTTCCACTGAGCAATCCCTCTAGACGTCACTCAACAGTCATATCTGTCACGCTTGCGTTAATACCTGTAACCTATTCTGTCATTTGCCACTGCATAATGACCAGTGCTAGATCCATTTGTATGTATTCCACACTTTTGGAAGTGTGGAAATGGACTCAACTGGACTCAACTAGCAAATGCTACTATGGAAATACTGATAAAGGTGGGATTTTTTTTTTTTAAAGCATCTCCTATTTAGGGTTCTCCCTTTTTTTTTTTTTTTTTCTTAGGCAAAGGGCCTCATTTGAAGTCTGTTGAACTTAATGAGAGTTTTCCGAGTGACCTTCTAATGTCTGTTTAAGGCTGTAGAGGCCCCTGAAGTGGTAACGCTGAGAGGTGTAATTGGCGCTATAAATCTTAGTGGGTCATTAATTCTAAATCCCAATAATGTTAAGACCAGGATGCATGTAACTGAAGCAAAGTGATGAGCATAGTAGGAAGATTTGTGCAAGCATCGTCTTGCTTTGGTTTGCACAGTAGTAGAAATTATTCGTAGTTTTGACATGGAAGCTTTCTTTGTACCTTAACATCAATACCCATGTATCACCTATGTGTTTCTGCAAACTTATAAATGCATCTTTTGGGGGGGAGGTGGATGGGGATTTTTTTGCATATCAGGAGGTAATAGAATATGACTTGGAAAATCTCTGTAAGATGGATATAAACCCCTCAACTCTCATCATTTAACTGTATAAAAACAGTTTCCAAAACATTACTGCACCTAACACATTTGCTCTTAATAATGACAGCTCAAATTTCAAAGCACATACGTACGTTTGTGTTTGGTCTGTGGAGACAGGTTCCTGAAGTGTGCAGTGTCTGTAGCTCTCACGCAGGTACACCCCAAATGGGGATGCCCGCATCAAGATGCGCTATGAATCCGCCATCTCTGCGTGTACTCGGTGAGAATTGCCAGCTAATGAAAGGCTTGCCATTATTTACTATGACAAGAAAGGCTTTTCAGTGTGTTCCTTAGGGGGGGRAAAAAGAAAAAAGGCTTGACTTGGCTCAGTGAGAACTTGTATCTTGCTTCCCCCAATGGGAAATTATTGTAATATGTCCTTATGTCATGGTTTGAGGTGGGAGTGGTTGTTGCTATATAAGTGCATAAGCAAGGAGTCAAAAACGAACCAGTGCAGTGGCATGGCTTTTGCCATATGTCATTTGACTGCCAGTCATGTGTCCAATCCATCTTAAAGTCCGCTTTCCACTTTCCCATGCAACAAATGTTACCCTCCTTTGCTTCAATCCCCTGCWAGGGATTGTTCAGAGAGGTGATCTTTGTACCATACCCCCAAGGCAAAAAAACCCCGAACGTATCCCAGCATAGACAGAACACTGTGAGGGAACAGTTAAGATCAATAGGGAAAAGAAATACAAAACCACACAAAGAATAAAAAAATCAGACTTTTAAAAATGAAACAGGCCATTTATGTGGGAAATCCTGAGTATTGGTATTTTTATGTAATCTGAGGTAGAAAGGGAAATGTTTGGTATCCCATAGTATCCTGCTATCACAACACATTCAGCTTTCTGAATCATGTATTTGTCATCATATCTGCCTCCATTTATAACTGAAAAGAGAAATTATAAAACCTTATTGCTTGGTCTCTGGCCTTTCTGCGCAAAGGCATGTGTACTGCCTTACCAATTCTGAGAGGCTTTGTTAGGGACTATCCCTACGAATGCTTGTTAGGCACTTAGCAGCAACAGGGGCTCAGGTGGAAGGAGAAGAAAAGGCAGAGTTTGTTTGTGTGTGTGTGCGCTTTCCTCCATTCTTCAGACAAGGATTTCAATTTCAGTTTGACCTGTAATTTTCTGGCAAAGCAATGACTTTGACTGCAACTGTATCTGTTTTTTGTCCAGTGGATGCCATAAAGCCTTCTACTGTATTTGAAATWGTTCCATAATTTTTTTTAAACTCTAACTGTAATTTTGTATTGGGGCCTCTAACAAACATTAGTATTCATACACAAAATAATACATGATGTRCACAACCTGCCTAAGCTAGAGCCTGGCCCAAGGGCAGTGTAAGAGGACCTAGAGTAGATTAACTGGCCAGCTGAGAATTTCCATCTTAGGCAGCTTTAGATGTGCGTTGGCTGTCTTCTGGAACAAGAAAAACTAAGTCAGGTCCTGGAATGAGGAGAAAAGATTTATCAAGAACTTCTCTGCTGTAGGTGAACCATCTCTTTGCAAAGAGCGAGCAAATTCAGAATAACTGTGAAGCTGCTTTAAGCCAAGCCTGTGCTCCTAGCAGAGGACAGGTCCGGTGTGATTGCAGAAAAGATTGGTCTTTGAGGAGCCCTCAGCCAGTCTGAGCGTCACACCAAATACTCCCAAATAAAAGGTCCTAGAATGTTCCCTCTACATATCTAACCAGAACAGATTTGTAGTTCTCAAGATGGGTAGTACTTAATTTTGTGTGATACAGTTCCTTCTGCCATTTTTGAGTGTAAGTCAGAATACAGTCTCAGGTTCTAAAATATATAGCATTTTCCTTGCAAAGAAGCTTGTCTGGGGATAGTGAAGCTGTCTTTRTTTAGCTTTGCTATTTAGTTTATGAAACCTTGTTTGATGTTTTTGTTTTTCTGCTTATGCTGCAGAACTTTTTTTTTTTTAAGCTACAAATATGGTAGTGTTGGAGTTATTRTTGGAAAATGTTCTTACTTTTTCTATGTTTGAGCTTCCATTTTAGAAATAACAAGATCAGGATAAGAACATTCGCAGGATCAACACACTCCTCTGGGCTGTCATTACAATGACAGAAAAGAGATGTATGGTGAAACTTCACTTCTGTGTGCTGTATGTGGTGTCATTCCCTTAAATGATATGAATGGGAGAATTATCCCAGTGGATGTCTGTTATGATCCTTCTCTCTAGAAAGGTCGTTGATAATTGCTGTTTATCGTTTTGGAGAGGATTTGTTCAATTATATCTTGAGTATTCATTTTCCATAGATTTGTGTCTAGGGGACTTAAAAGTGACAACAAAAAGAGTGCACAGTAGAAAATAACTGTTTGCACAAAAGCAATTTTCAGTATTTTGTAAGTGAAGGAAGGAAATAAGAGGGAAAGTCCTTTCTCATGATGCTTTTCTCRACTTCAGCTCTTTAATTCCTGCCTCAAACCTGCCATTTCCGTCCCTCTGTTCTCCCAGTCTAGGTTAGGGACAAGAGGACCTTTCACTTAGTGAAAGCTGAGGAAAGCTCAATAGCATTCATAAGAACTTTGCAGACCAAGTATTTTCCTTAGTGTGCAGTAGAGTACTTTTTTTGTGTGTTTAAAATTTTTGTTGTCAGTTTTTAGGTGTTTTGACTGAATTTTCAATGTTCTTTACATCAAAAATGTTGGTGTTTGGTTTTACAAGCTCTTAGAAAAATACATCCAAGGGGAGGAAAAAAATATATAGTTTGTATTTTCAGAGTGCTGCTATATTGTGATAAGAGTATTATCCTGACCAAGGTTTGATTTCCAATCTCATTTGTTTGGCTGCACAAACTTGTATGTCATATACATATCACAGAAGATTATTGTGCCTCTTTGCAGGGAAATTTCTTCCCAGAAAGAAGTGTAGATCTTATTGTGGCATCTGACAGGAATTTTAGGTCAGTTTAGAGTAAGAGGTAAAAAAACCTCTCGTGAAGAACAGCATACTTGGCTTAATTTTATATGTCATTGTACTTCTCTATAATGCCATTGGAATTGTATGCAGGAAATTTGAAAATGGAATTGGGTCTCTTAATTTGGGAGGATTCAGAAAGAACTGAAGGAAAGACAGGCTCTGGTTGTGTTTGATTTCAAGGTTAGACCAAAACTACTGAATGCTGAGTTAGATGGAATCTTTTTCCATGCAGAGAAGATCTGGTGAYCTAATGACAGCAGAACACTCCTGCTGTTCTGCTTTTATTTGGCCATTAACTGTTCAATACACCTTCATCTAGGGTGGAAAAACCCAAGAATGAATCTCCTGTTACAAGAAAGCGAGTGTTTCTGATGCTAGCTCACTCTCCGGTTGATATAATTACATGCCATGAACACAAGCCTTTTTTCAGTTTGGAATTGCTGACTTCTGGATTCACCGATGGACTTGTTTGATTTTTCAAAAACTCCTTGAGCACGGAGTGAGAGTTGGTTTGGAAACTGTTGTATTTATGGAATCTCAGCATCCAGTTTATGAATTCTGGTTCAGTTGCTTTATCATGGGATGCCTCAGGTGATACTCTGTTGGAGCCTGGAGCAGGAGTGATAGATGACCATTAGCCTTGACGGTGTCCACTGAAGTGGGAACAACTGGGTCTGGAGTCTTAGGAAAAGAGGCTTCAGCCAAATTACTCTGCAGGGAAAGCAGTGGGAACATTAAGTATTTTTCCAGAAGCAGAAGAAATAAATAAGTCCCTAAGGAACTTGCTGAGCTTCAGGAAGCTAGRCTGACTTCTGCAGGAAAGAAGTCTGCTTTGCTTGGCTGTCCAGCCTAGGAGGAAGGAAATGCCCCATGTGGGTGACAGGGCAGCATGATGTGGTTCCGTAGAGGAGTCATATGTCGGGAAAAAATGATCCTATATTCCTGTTAGGTTTCTGGTTTCAATGTAAACATACTTTAGGAAAGGGCAGCAGAGAAATACAAGTCTAGGTAAGGTAAAACTGGTTGTGTTAGCTGTGAACTATAAATCCTGAGTGCCTATAAGAACATAGTGCTGGGAGAGACTATGATTTAGATAGCATGGGGTCTTTAGTATCTTTGCGTGCCCAGATGGCATTTCTTTGAAGAGCTAAAGGACAGGAGGGCTGTCCCAAAAACATGTGTCACACTGGCCAGATAAAGAGCAAACATTGCCTACCAAAGGCTGCTTAGGGACACCCTGGCTGAATGCATTGGGACCTGAATGCAGTCAGCTTACTCAATGTCTAGCTGGGAAACTCTGCCCGAGCTTTTTGAAAATGTGTGAAAATACGCTGTCCAATTCAGATCAATTCCCTTAGAAAAAGGTAGGGAATTTTACTGCAAATTCTGTCTTTAATGATATAGATTGAGACTCTATGCTCATATTGCTTAGTCCTGAATACCTGCTTCACCAAAAATTAGGATAAGCACTTTTTTTATGGGTAACCCAAAGCTATTCTTCTAACCAAGAACCAGAGAGAAGGATATTTGTGTTTGTCATATACTAAATGTAAATCTGAAAGAAATGGCCTACAGACCCTGTTAGTTCCTGCTGTGGCTCAGAGATCGGGAATCCTTTCTCGAGTGTGCATTTGCCAACAAGTAGGGCTCCTCTAGTGTAAAACCCATCAATCATCAGCTTGTATATCTGCAGCGTGCAGCAGAGCCAACAGGGCATGAAAATCTAGACTGCCATTTTTTGGAACTAGAGGAGGTAGCAAAAGAGGCAGTGTATTTACTGAGAGCCTCTGTATGTGAGGACATCATCACAGCCTTCATATTTTTCTTGTTTTTTTTGTTTTTTTTTTTAAGCTGTCGTATGTGTCAGTTTCTAAGATGTCTAGTAAACTACATGACCATGCATCCTAGATACTGTTGATGTCTTTGATGTCACTGAGAAAATGAGGAGGTAGTTTGGATCTTGAGAAAGAGTAGCCTGAATTCATCCCGGGTAACTTTTAAAGTGTTTAACAAGGCAGTCTATTCTAGAAACATATGTCACCCAAGTTTCCTTTGAATGAAGAGAGGCAGATACCTTTATAGGTCTATATCTGTAGGTATAGATTTTGGTCTTAGCATTGTTCAGATCTCCTGAAGATACCTATTTCTCTGCATTAACTGGACAAAGAGTCTAGAGTGGTTACATATTCAGTTCAGGTCCTTCAGCTGGGAACAACATTTAAGTGCAAGCTCTCTTTGATACTGTGAGAGAGGTGAACAGCAGCTTCTTTCCAGCCTTTCTTCACCAACTATATACTGTCATGCAATAATTTGAAAATAGGTGGACTACCTATACAACTGAGGTAGCTAATGGTCAACCTTCAGCTGTGTTGACAAAAGGAACAGGTGGGGGTCTAGAAGAAATGCTGACTGTCCAGGACCTATTGCAAGTAGAAGCAAGAAAGAAAAGGGAGTGGCTGTAACTAATTCATGCTTTCTGACAATCTTTGAAGGTACAGAGCAGACAGCTGAGACCCAAGCAGTGAAGTGACTACTTCCCTGTAAACTTGCTAGGCAACTTTGGAGAGTRACTTGAAGAGCTGAAGAATGATATGYTCATGTTCAGGTGCTTTAGGTCTGCCCAACTCCAATGGAAGAGATGATGACTCTATTTTGAGGAAGAGTAAGGAAAGATATGTCACTGATTTGTTGCAGTCCAGAGGGGTAACTTACCTCTTGAGTGCACTCAGAGGTGCACTGTAGAGGGGAATACATGAAAAAAAAGAGGGTACCTTTGCTGGGTGTACAATTAAGAATTTGGGTGTAACTCTATGGAGGGATCAGTACTGTGCATATATTACATATTGCAGTGAGTTGGAATTTTTTAAAAGAAGCTCATTTGCAACTTTATTATAAGAAGCAAATTACACATTTGATCATTTAACTACTAATATTTTATTGAAGAACATTATTCGCTAAATATAAATGCAGTCTGGGCAGTACTCATATACGATTAACAATTAATTCATATAATCACCGCATAAAACACAGAATAAGCATTACTTKAGTGCGTGAAGTTCACTGAGCATAATGCTATTGGTGTGTGATCAAAGCACATGCCTTCCGTGCTTCTCACCGATCTTTCTGTTCCTCCTAAGTCATATCAGGTATGGGAACTGGACATTGTTAAATTACAAGTTAGTAACATTCACAGGGCCCAGTGTCTCTGGAGGGCCTCCCTGAAACAGACTCCAAGCAGCTTGTGTCCACAAGTTCAGACTCTCTTCTAGCTCTTTCCTCTAAAGTGTCTGGCCTCCTTTGTATGTGCTARCAGGCGTTAAGTCAACTCAAGGTTATTTCTGAGTAATTTAGAGTTCATTAGAGAAAATCATAAGGAAAATAAATTGGTCAGAAAACAAACACTGCTGGTCCAGAACTCTYTGATGAACGTAGGCAGCTAGGAGGTAGGTATAGGTTCAACTATCTTAATTTAAGGTGCAGAAAATTCCCTCTGGGATACATCTTACACTGATATTTAGGAATGACTTTGAAGGCCATTCTCATATAATTGGAGCTGAGTAAGCACTTTTTCTACCAGGTACTTTATATCTGATTGATATATATATACACATGATTATATCTGCTATATATAATTTATATATGATAGGAGTTTCTGCTGTTCTAGTCACAGGCAGAGCAGGACCTTTCTGGAAATCGGGCTCATCTTTGCTGCTGGCCTGAGAGAAATGTAGAAGTCTGAAAGAGGCAGCATGGGGCTGGTGCTGTCAACCTGCCCAGTGCCCAGGTGTAGCTTGCTCGGGTGAGGTCCAGGATCCAGGAGGGGTGGGCTGGGGGACAGGGGTGCCCTGAGATCGGAGAGCCACCGGGATCAGGCTTGGACCGTGCCTGAGGATATAACATCTAAAGGAGTTTCCTCTGAACTTCAAGTAGACAGATTATTCTTTAACTGCTTCACCTGTGTATTTTCCTTTGTTGTTTGATTGCTGGCAGTGCGATATTGGTCTAGTCCTGCACAGCAATTCTGGTGCATTGTTAAAATGCAGAATTGGAAAATCTCCTTAAGAATCAATATTAAGAAATGAAATATTAAGCTCTATTCCAACTAAAATGAATTTGAGAGAGCTTTTTCCTGTTTTTCCCTCCTGTAAATCTCTCTGTAAAGAAACCACAATTTTTCAGTGGCTGGGGCTTGTAATTTTTTGGTCATTTGTAGAAGACAGGATGCTGCCTGGCTGTGATGAGTATCCCAAGATGCTGACATGTTGCATATTCCATGCAATAGCAGAATTAAGGAGTATGCATGAGTGGTATTCTAGCTAGCTAACCGTATTTTGAATGTATTTATTAGGTCTGAAAACTTTAACATGTGCTTGTTTCAGCCTGTGTTCTGAGCCCCCCACATCTATTATATGCCATGGAGGACATTAAAGCTTAGCTTAGCTCCCAGTATCATTCTCCATATTACAATAACTTACTTTTTGCTGAGGGCACTTCTGAGAACTAATCTGTGATGTGTTTACTTTGGCTGGAGGAGTTGAAATGCTTTAAAGAAAAAAAAAATTAAAAGCTCCCCAAATGTTCCCGCAGCTTTGCTTTCTGCTCTTATTATGCTAATCTGATTGTTTTTAATGTGAGGGCTTCTTTTGCCCTGGGTCCTATATAGTCTGCAGTGTCATAAAAGGTATACCACTTTACAGCTAAGTAACGTCGACTGCCTTGTAACTTAGAAAATCTGATGTTCTCGGTTAGAATACTGCACTGCATATGAATATGTCCATTTTTTTCTCTTACTTTCCTGAAATGTAGGAAGTCACCACATTTAATGTCTATGAGGTCTTATCAAGATGTCTAACTAAGAGGTTGTCTAAGTAAGCAGAAGCTTAAGAAGCACAAAAAGATCTGCTTTCATATTCAGTTTTTTTGGTCTTTGGAAAAAGAATTTCTTATATGCCTCATTGGTTATTACCATCACTTAGTTAACAGGTAAACTAATGGAGCATTAGAATTAATTGTCCTGTCTCTACTTTATCTTTCTGGGACAAAGAGATTAAGAACTGACAGTGAGATATTTGTCAGTATTTGGGAAGTTTCATTTCTTTGTTCTGTGTTAGACGAGTTGACACCTGTGCGCAGTGCAACCATAGAGACCGTTCTTGCCTATTTTGTGGACTTCTCTTAGAAAAGACCACGCTAATGTTCACAATAAATCAAGGGGTAATGCAGCTCTCTCCTTCAATGTGCTTGTGCAATTCTTGCAAGGGTACCTAGAACTATAGTTAAGAATCTCTATTTCTTTCTGCTCCCACGTTCCTTCAGAGAATCATAGAATCATAGAATCATTAAGGTTGGAAAAGACCTCTAAGATCATCGAGTCCAACCATCAACCCAGTACAAATGCCCACTAAACCATGTCCTGAAGCACCTCATCCACACGTTTTTTGAACACCTCCAGGGATGGTGACTCCACCACTTCCCTGGGCAGCCTGTTCCAATGCCTGACTACCCTTTCAGTGAAGAAATTTTTCCTAATATCCAATCTAAACTTCCCCTGGCGCAACTTGAGGCCATTTCCTCTCGTCCTATCGCTTGTTACTTGGGAGAAGAGACCAACACCCATCTCTCTACAGCCTCCTTTCAGATAGTTGTAGAGAGCGATAAGGTCTCCCCTCAGCCTCCTCTTCTCTAGGCTAAACAACCCCAGCTCCCTCAGCCGCTCCTCATAAGACCTGTTCTCTAGACCCTTCACCAGCCTCRTCGCCCGTCTCTGTACACGCTCCAGCAATCCCAGTGGGTAATAATTTACCTTCAGGCTTTGTAGTGAGCGGTTCAGGTGAGTAGGTTCCTTGCCATGGCCACATGCATTTAATGTATAGACAAAGGTGGTGAAGGAGAGTGCAACTTGGGATTCATTGATGCTGTGATGCTGATGATATGCAGGCCTGCTGCCTTCGTGCTGGACCCAGCTGGTAATTTCCTAATGTTTGGCTGGAACCTGGGCTTGGATGAAAGGGAGTTGGCTGTAGCTTGGGCCAGATAATTTGGAGATGCTAATGGCTCGTTTGTTAAAACAAGTAGAGGGCTTGGCAGAGAGAGAGGGAGTTTCTATCTCGTCTCACCCCTCCCCTCCACTTTCCAACTTTGCCCACTCTTCACCCAGAGGGTGTTCATTTTGTGGGTGCTCTTTGGAGTCCTCATGGAATGGTCACAAATGCCCATTTCCATAATTTTTTTCATGATTACAAGTGTTTCTTGTGAAGATGGCTCTTACTATCATTGTACATATTTCCATTTGGTGCAGTGGCTTGCCCACGAGTATATCTTTGCAAACCACTTAAGAAGAGAGAGAGAGAAAGAAATGTCAACTGTTGTAGGTTATTGACTGCCAGTTACTGATTTGGCTGGCATGAACACATGTATGTCTGTGGTTAAAAGTGAGCTCTAGATTTCTTTTCTCTGCTGGCTTAGATTCAAGGGGCTTTACGTAGAATAGTGTAGCTTTACGTGTGATTTATGGCTGGCGTTACACTGCAGCTTCCTCACGTGCATTCGTAACAGATGAGGTCTGCTTATACGTAYGTCTTCAGCGTGTTAGTCTAGACAGTGCATACACAAGGCGCCCTGCTTTAGGGCCATGCTTTCTGCTCCCTGTGCAGAAACCATCATGCACTGATCATGTTTCCTCACCAAGAGATCAGTTGCAGAAGGAAGTGAACTTTCTAATTAGGAGATTATGGTTTCTATTATGGCAAATAAGTATGTTGTGTTGCTTCTTAAAGAAGGAAATTCTGTACTCAGATTTTCTGGCTGTCTTCAGTAGAAGTGCCACAGCAAAACAGCTTGAGGTTAAGTATTTTAAGCTGTTTTATCAGTATGATCAACCTTGGGTTTAGTGCTGTGTGAAGACAATTTCTTATAGGATAGTCAGACCCTAATTCTCTACTAGTTACAGAAGAATTTTAAAGCATGCAACACAAAGGCGATCTTTTTTTTTATATATATATATATATGTAAATATATAAAATACATATATTTTTACTCACTCCGTATCCACTAGCTCCAATCTGGAGACATATGGCTGCATGTTTTACAAGCTGCAGCTTCCATTGTCAGCCGTAAGTATGAAACATTATGGAAGTGTCAGTGGGATGGATCGCTGTGGTCARGTCTGCATTTGGGTGGAGCAGGTGAAATTCTGACAGGTAGTAATGAAGAAAAGATATTTCTGGCCACTATTCACAAGTGAGGTGTCCAAGTGTAGAGATATGAATTTGAACATGCACCAAGAGGCACAGGTTCTCATTTAAAGTGCCACAAACTTAGTTAAAATATGCCCATTGACAGCTCTTGCCATCTTGGATTCAGCCCAGAATGAACACTTCTGAATACTAGAAAATAAATAGGAAATGGACCTTGAAGTGGGCTTTCAGGTTTGTGCACAAAATAGTCTTACAAAGGTGTTTATTGTTTTAGTAGAAGACTATTTGATACTCATTTTACTTTATATTTCAAAAGATTCTCTAATGAACTGCAATTAGAATATTATAATTATTATTTTAATGAWGTTTTTCTTTTAAATTAACAGAATCGTGCTGTGTTATAAACGTGGTTTTGGTAGGGATGGAAAAAATCCTTCGATATAACTTTCTTTAGCTGGCAATTTGCAAGTTTGTTTTTTTTTTATTTACAATGTATATGCATCATAAAGAGATCAAAATAAACTGTAATTGAAATTACTTTGTTTCCAGGGCTATTCTTTCCTCATTTATTTTTATGTGCTCACTATTTCCTATGCCCTTAATTGAACTATTTTATTTTAATCATTTATATCACTTTATAGTGGTGAATWTGTTCTTGTTGCAGTTTGGGCTTTGTCATTTCACTTAGCACTTTTCCTGGGAAGTCAGAATGTTAAATAAGTGTAGAAAAGATTTGCTGTGCATCAATTTTGATTATCCTGAAAGTACTACACAGTTTAGATCTATAAACAGATGTACAGATATTTTAAGTACGGAGGCAATTCTGCTAAACTTGACGAGTCTGTTTTCAAAGTTAGAGGAATGAATAGAAGTTTCTAAGCAGTAGGTGCACAGACCCTCACTTGTCTCTGAAATTCATTATTTCCAGAGTGTGGCTTACTGAAATAGGGGTATATTTTCTTTTAACCAAACTAATAGGAAAAAAGTTAGAGGGAAGCAAGATCTCCCAGCGGCATGAAACTGACAGTTTGAAAGATGCTGCGTGTGGTCCATTTTACAGCTGATGCCCCTTCTATCCACAGTTGACAGCAGCAGCAGAGCAACAAAATCTTGCTGCTTAAATTTGATGGTTCATCTGTAGCGATCAGCTTTTTTTGATTAGTAAATCACACTAGCTAATAAGAGGTTTTAATATATGATACTATATTTTAATAGCTATCTGATGTAACGATTAAATTATAATATTGCCCATTAAACTTTCTTATTAATTACTGAAGATTCTCTTCTGAAAAGGTGATTCCCCACCCCCATCTCCTTTTGTCCCTGGGGAAGCTTTATTAATTTCAACAGAGAATTGCTAGTGATGTTGCTTCCATTTTACAAATAGGTTGGAGCTCTTTTTAGTAGGGACTCTGGGTGTTTCGGGAAGCAAAGACATTAAAAAGTAAAGAAGAGTTGGGTTATTCAGGGTGAAAGAAGGAGAAGCAAAATAGGAACATTGAAAATCAAGGTGAACATTTAATAGAGCTCAGGGAATAAAAATATCTATAGGTGAGGTGAGGGGGAAAAAAAAGACCACAATGAAGAGGGAGAGAAAGAAAATAACAAAATAAAGCAAAGTGCTGTGCATTGCCCAGAAATTTATACAAAGAGCCCTAGGTAATGTCTGCAAAAACAATGTTTTCTACATATTGTGATGGAATTTGGGGCGTTTTTGTTGTATTTTTGTTGGTTTTGACTGACTTTTCTTACAACTGAAAACCACTGTTTACCAAGGAGTTTTCTTTTCTACAGTACTTCCACTTAGGAATTCTATGTTCATGCAGGTGAAGATCTATTTCTTGCAACAAGTTTCTTTCACTGGAGAAGTGAAAATGATGCCCTGGTATTGCATACTTACGTTAGCATTGTGGTAGCCACATTGAGCAGAGCAGAGGCTTTGTAGTCTCTGCTAAAACCCCAAGAACTTACCTTGTTTGGGGAGCTGGCAAGAACATTTACTAAGGAGGCACTGGTAAAGATCAGTATGTTGTTCACACTACGAAGGCACTGAAGATGCAGTGGTCCTTAAGCACCATCAAACAGAAGATGAGATCTTTGTGTCATAGAAAAGCCAAGAGTTCCTCTGGCTCCACTTTGGGGAAGAGAGATCCGGGCATGGGTACTGGGTTGATGGTTGGACTCGATGATCTTRGAGGTCTTTTCCAATCTTAATGATTCTATGATTCTATGATACCCAGCAGGAACACAATACAGCAGCGCTGTAAAGGGCACTACTGCAAGTAAAGCCCTTATACATGATAATGCAGTAGGACTCTATGGAAAGGACTAACAAAATTTTGTTTCAAATACCCAGGGGCAACTGCCTTTTTGCACAGAAAGAAATGACAAGATTCCCCACCCCCCCCCACCCACCGGGGCCTTTCTACTCTTCCCACCCTTTATGTTCTCCAAGCGATACATCTGTGCCAGGCAATTTCAGCACAGTGACAATTGTTTCCTTGCAAATTTCAGATCCTCTCCCTGAAAGAACCATTGCAACTTCCTCTTTTAATCTCATTTTGCATTCCAACCCTCTCCCTGCTGAGAAACCTGTCCCTCCTATTTCACAAGGTCACACTGTGGTACCACAGTTGCCTATTTTTTCTTTGAAGGGAGCGTGATTATGTTCAAAATTGTTAAAAAAACATGATTTTGAATCATCAGGTAAGGAGGGGAAAAACAGAGCAAATTTGATCATCTGATTGTGGGGGACATTTTCCAGTATTAGATTTTTTTTTTTTTTAAATACATTGAGATAATAAGGTGTATTATTAATAAGCAGTAATTATACTCCTGGCATAAATCCAGCATGAATGTTGCAAGGTGCAGAAGCTTTCTCCAAGCAAACTGTATTCAGCTATCGATACATTTATAATCTTTACAGAAGTAAATCAATAGATACATATCTGGTCTGTTTGGTAAATTCTTTGAACAAGTTCCTTGTTTCTTGGTAACATGCTGCCAGAGGACTGTCTTAAAAGTACGCAAGATATTAGCCTACCTGTCTGTCACTAACATCCTAGGATTAAAACGGACTGTATGCAACACAAAGGTAAAATAGGCCATGCCTTAGGATCTCCAAGTGCATGCAACATGGAGAACAAAGTAATGAGTCTTCCAGCACTGTTTAGAAAAGCAGTGCTTTATCAGTGGTGCTGGCATCAGTACAGCAGCTGTTTGCCCTTTTCCTCAGCCTTTAYACTTAACACCCAGAGCACACAGGGGAGAGAACAGCATCAACTGTAAAATGTGACATATCTCTGGGACAAGAGGAGAAGCTCTAACAATTAAATGTTTAGTGGCCTCATGGTGGCATTACAGGAGGAGCCTTCCAGGCCTGTAATCTCCTCTGTAAAGACAGAGGAAAGGAAAGATGTGGTGGGTTGACCTTGGCTAGCACACAGGTGCCCACCCAGCCGCTCTCTCACTCCCCCCTCCTCAGTAGAACAAGGAAAAAAATAAGATGAAAAAATCGTGGCTTAAGATAAAGGCAGTCTAATGAAGAAAAGCAAAGGCTGCATGCGAAAGCAAAGCAAAAAAATGTATTCTCTACTTCCCATCAGCAGGCGACGTCCAGCCCCTTCGGTGGAAGCAGGGCCCCATTRTGCATTGTCGCTGCTTCAGGAGACAAACACCTTAATAACAAATGCCTCTGCTCCTCCTTCTTTCTCTTAACTTTTACTGCTGAGCATGACATCATATGATATGGGATATCCCTTTGGTCAGCTGGGGTCAGCTGTCCTGGCTGTGTCCCCTCCCAGCCTCTTGCTCCCTCCCCAGCCTACCGGCCTTTGGGTGGGGGGTGTTGGGGAGCCAGACAGCCTTGATGCTGTGCGGGCACTGCTCAGCAGCAGCCAACACCTGGGTGCCTTACCAGCACCCTCCTAGCCACAAGTGCAAAGCACAGCACTATGAGGGCTGCTGTGGGGAGAGTTAACTCCAGCCCAGCCAGACCCAATACAGAAAGGAAAGAAATCCTTCCATGAAAAGACAAAAGGACAGAGAAGCTGTCCTTGCAGAGATAGAAGATAGCAGGAACTGTACCAAAAAGGCATTGGTGTACAGAAGCAGCTTCTGGAATTGTGCAGAGGAGGTACTAGTGGTGAGTACATGAGTGCAATCCATGACCAGTATAGCCATGTCCTGCAGTCTTCACAAAGAGATTTTTATAAGAGGTCAATCACTCTTGTTCAAGGTTTTCAGCAGATGCACAATACTTTCAACATTTGATGCCCAGAGCTAGTAATGCTCATAAATTCAAAGACTTAAAACTTCTGCAATTAATAATGATGGCTCCTGACAGTACAGTTCACCACCCTAAAGAAAAGTCAATCAAAAATCCTACACTTACAGATACTTGTGATCAAACAGCACAAACATGAGCAGCATTTTAAAATGTGATAATGTATATGTGTGGAATAAAGTTTGAACTATTCTGTGATGTGGTTAGTTACTACAGGAAAAACTGCATATATTTATTGGTGCGGTAAGTGGCTCTATTACTCATGCTGTTTCTTCAGTGAGTTATTTTTGACTAAAGTGCCACAGTTTCACAAAATGACCCATCAACTTATAATAAAATGCCCTTTTAGTAAGTTACTGCTGAAAGAATGTACACAGAAAGTAATGAAAATCTACCAGGCTTCATAACACAAGTTTTCATTTCCGTTCTTTCAGTCTGTTGCAAAGTTTCTAGACAGGGCATCCATAACAGGGCCCTGATAATTTGCTTAGGAAGCTGCCTTTGCTGTATTTAACTTTTTTTTTGTGCAGTATCTCATATTTCTATATCCTACTTCATTAATGAGGTTGAAAAACACTGCTATTGCAAATTAGTTATGGGTCAGCAGCTGCTAATTTTACAAGGCTGCACCATTTCCTTCTCAGCTTTGCATGCTCGTATGTCATTCTGTGGCTGCCCAGGGTAGATGTGAATATCAAGTAGAATCCAGAATATTGTTTTTTCTTGTATCCAAAAGCCTAGCCAATGGTTCCATTAAAATTTGGAAGGATAAATTAAGTATTCTAAAGGTGAGGGGTCATATGTATAGCTGTCCTGCTAAAAGTTGTGAGGTTTTTTTTTGGGGGGGAAGGGGGGGGAATCCTAGCACTTGTGGATGTGTCCAGCCTGTGTATATATGAGAGAACGTGGTATGGTAAGCATGCTGTTGAGAAACAATTTATGTTTATGAACGGTGATTTGCGGTGTTGGTCACAAGAACCATCTCATGGCACATCAGTGATCTCAGGAGAATCAGAAACCTCTCCCTGTCCTCTCCCCACCAATTCTGTAGGAACTTAAAATTTTTCCCAGTTTTGAGACTGGTGGCAGTGACATGTTCTTTACTGCAAATGATCTCTTTGGGAGAACAGTTCCAGCACCAGACTGGGTAGCTACTGACCAGGTGTGACTGCCAGAAGGGAGAGTAGAAAGCTTTTAGAGGAATACGTTTCTCCATATTGAAAGATAATTTCCTCCCTCCCACCACAGTTTTGAGGTAAGATCCACACAGATATCTAGAAGCGGTTATTCTGCAGTGTGTCTCTCATCTCCATCGTTTACGTCCCAGCCTTCCAAATTCATTTTGGCCTCAATATACAGCTGCCAAGGGAGAAGTGAAATGCAAACTGTGTTTTTCTCGACACTCAGCTTAGGTTTCCTCAACCTGGAAGCAGCAGTTTCCTGAAAGAGGCTGTGCCAGGGAAAGTTCATCTCGCCCTCTTCTGTGCTCCTTTGTATAGAGGAGCTAAGAAACCTTGGGGCTTCTGCCACTGCTATGTGACTGATTGCAAATGTAATGTATTAGTGACTGCCAGGGGAGGTGAACATAGTATTTCCTCCACGTTAGTTGGTGTAAGTATGAAAATGCTGCTGTGATGCACAAAGGGAGAGAAAAAACTGTCCATGAAATGTTAGGAAAGAATCTGGGGAATCATCTACTTTGACCAATGTGATTCATAGCTGTGGGTTCAGTGGGAGGCTGGTGAAAGCCAGATGTGTGGATCCAGTTATTTAGAAATGTTTCTTCTACCACAGCTAGAGCATGAGGAGGGATGAGGGGAGAGCAAGCCCAGCAGACCTCACCTGTAGACAAGCCCAGGAACCCCCCCAGATTCTCACTTCTGGCTTCCTGAATCTGAGATTCTTGGGGCTTGTCTACATACTACCTTACGAAAGATACCTCATGCTCTTGGTAGGGTCTTTGTAATGAAGTGTCAGGAGGAAATGYGTCTATATAAACAGTGTATTGGGATTTTTTTAGATTTTTTTAGTTGGTTTTCTGGGAAGACCAAAGCTCAAACCTGCTTTTGTGAGAAGTTCAAAAGATTAATGAGGTCATGTTTCTTCTTTTATTTATGGGATTGGTATGACTTGTAGCTCAGTTCGGCAAGCGTGTAGGCGTATTGCTGGTTCTAGACACTCTCACTGATGTACCTCAGGTTGCAAACTACCTCAGGTATATACGATAAGGTCCTAGTAGAGATTTTAGGCCATTTTTTAAACACACAATCTTTTGGCCTGAATGAACTTCACATGAAGTTGCACTTTACAAAGTTTTTCAGCCAGCAGCTGACTATTTTCATGATGCCTCGGCAATGTGGGTTGATCAAAGACCTTGAATAGAGCAACCTGATGCTTCTGTAGTTCAGCTGGCAGGAGTCTGGGCAAGAGAATAGGCGCAGGCAGTTCCAGTCTCTGCCACAGACATTGCTTCCTGCTTAGGATGGTGATTTCCTCAGTCCTCACTGGTAGGCTTTCTGTCCCTTTTTCTGGCAAATGGTACTCTGTACAGAAACAGTCCTGTGCTTAAAGTGGAGAATAAGGAGTCGTGAGGGTTCCAAAACCAAATTGTTGGGTCCCAGATGTCTACTGAGTAGATATGCATGTCTTCCAGAAACCTCCTCCAAAATACATCCCTCTTTACATCTCGTTCTCTTTTCTGTGCATCTCTCTATTGTGAATTTGCTCAATATTAATTGAAAGTCCACAAACCCACAGCTGATTCCAACAGAACACTTTTTTTTTTTTTTTCATGTGTACAGTGTTCTTTTTCTCTTTTTCTCTTTTATTCTGTTCTCCAAAAAAATGTAGCCAGAAAAAGTAGTTATAACCAACATTGCAGCTTTGGCTAAACTCAGAAAAGCAAAGCAAGTGTTAAAGTTGAAAATTGTGTCTTATAATTAACTGTTCAGCTCATTTTATTGTTGGTGATTACATTAGTGTCCAAGAAAATGTGTGATCTTCTATATTACGCATGCTATAGTCCTTAGGCATAATAGGGTTAGTTGAGGACAGAGTGTCAGATGCAGTATTTGTCATTATCTTTGATTTGCCTAGTTGCATGCTGTTGTGGATTTGTGTTGAACTATTAATACTTGAATGTAGATTTTTCTCTAACTTGGTGACTTTTTTTATAAGAAAGACTTCTTGGCATGCTTTATTTCCCTGTCATTTTCAATAGCAGAAATGTTTGCTGTTAAATGCAGTTTGTCTCCAGTTTTGATTCTTCTTTAAGGAAAACAGCATGTTAAACTGAATAGTACAAATTCAATTATTTGCTTCTCTTTTGTAAATGCTGGTAAATGTGTGTTATTAATTACGTTGCTATTGTATGGTAAAAAATATTTTTTTTCTGTTCAGTAACTCTACCTTCTGTTGTGTAACTGTTCCATAAAGGTCATCTTTATACCAGACAATAATCTTAAATGCRTTTTCCAATACGTTTAACCACTTCATATCTAGATAGATACTTGGTGGAGCAGAGCACTTTGCTAAATGAGTTTCGGAGATTGGCAAAGTAGTTTAATTCAAAATAAATTGAACTTCAGTATTCTTCCCGTGCCTGTACCTTGCTACTTTGATATCATCAGCCAATTTTGAGAATACATATAGTTGATCTCTGTTTTCTGTTTATAAATGTGGCTGATGTACTCTATACCAAAAAACAGCGCTTAACACAATGGCAATGATTTAACAAAAAGAAACACTTTATGCCTGAAAGCCGTTTGCCTTCTGGCGTTCTCTTGGGACTCCAGTAAAACATAGGGAAGTGAAACAACTACCTGCATGTTTGAGTAGGTCTGTAAATGCTAAGGATGCATGTGTCTGACCAGAGGCACTTCTACGTGGTGGTTATGTATTTTTGGAGCAGTGTTTTGAATATTTCATAGTAGTTCATTTGGGCATACATGTGTTAGGTGTGGGCATGCGGTGCACACCATGGCAGAAAGTGACCTGTAACCTCTACAACATTAAAGGCTTTTAGTGCAGGATTTAGCCTAGTATTTCAAATACTCTTGCTCTGTGCTGGATGTTCTCCAGGGAGAACACAAACCTGCCAGAATTCTGTTCCCATTCTTACTCTTTTAATTTCTATTATTGTTCCAGACTTTGCATTTCCCTTGGAAGCTTGCCGTTTTGCCACCTTCTTCCCCCTTCTCTTGTACATCAGATAATGGTTCAGAAGAACTAACCAGGGGAGATGGGAAGGCTTCCTAGTACCTCATAGAGGGAGAATTTACTTCATGAAGCAAAGAGTTAAACTCAAACTGTCTTACACAGCCAATTAAGTGTATGCTGTCTTTTACTATGCATGCATGCCCTTGTGCAGTTAAATGTAATTTATGTTGGTAGCATATGCCGTTCTTGCTTAGTGACCTGGGCTCAGAACAGTGACATGTTCAGTGCAGCCTGACAGTGAGGGAAGAAGACCTACGTATATACACAGGTGTAAGACAGGATTGTTAAAACTGAAATAGTAAGGTGAAGTTAAAGATCATATTGTCTGCTTGTCATTTGCAAGCAGATAAAAATCAGGTCTGGTAATTCTTGCAAGGTCCTTGACCAGTCATTAAACTACTTGCCTTAAGAAAGACCTGCCAAGTTGGCAATTAATGAGACTTAATCTGGTTAAGAATGTTTTAAAATTAGTCATGTATGAAATTGTGGTATAAATTTCTTTCACCTCCCTACAAGTTCTGCTGGTTCAGAAGTGGTGAATCACTGCTGGTCTATCCTTGAGCTGGAACTGAGCTTCTCTGAAATGATACTAAATGTAGAGATGATTTTGCACTTTCTGAGATTTGAAAATGCGTTGCCATCTTTAAAAGATACATGCTGAAATGTAAAGCAAGAGTATACTTTAAATAAATTAGGTTTTGTTTTTCTGAGACTACATATGCATATGTAGCCACAAAAATATATGTATATGTGTGGGTATATGGATACAGCATATGTTTTTTATAAAATACTATGCATGTACAGTATAGCTATTATGTACCTTCCTTKCTGTGGTCTAAATTTCAAGGATGTGTTTCTTTTCATGTCACCAAGAAGACTATTTGGTTGACTTTGAGAAGAGCATGAACAAAAACAGTCACCTTTTGACACCATTATCATCTGGTTGCTTCTCGGTGTCTCAAACATAGTAATCCTCATTTCCTTATTCCTGTGTATGACATCTTATAGAATACCAATAGTATTATTGGCCTTAGTATCTAGGAACCTGAATTGTGACTGAGGGCCCTCTCTTTATGAAGACACAAAACAGAGATGTATGTAAGCTGTTTAGGAAAGCAACCAAAGGAGTATGAGGTAAGAGGTAACAGACTATGGACAGATTGGAGGAGTACAGGGGAATGATGAGACAGTATTGACCAGCATGTTAAGCAATAGTTTTCAGCACATCGAGAAAAAAAGTGTTTTGGAGGCATCTCGACAAAGCGTATTTTAGTGAACTCTGCTTGGAAATGTTTAGCTAGTAGSCAGTGGAAGCTGGCATTATTGGAAGAGCTGACATCACCATAAAAAGTGAGAAAATACATCAGGTGTGAGATGAGCAGTAAAGAACCTTAAAAGTGAGAACAAATTATACAGGATGTGCCAAAGGCAAAGAGGACCAACGTGATTAAAGTGAGTAACAAAGGAAAACAATCTTTGCAACAGGCAAGATTGTGTGTGTCAAGTATAGAGAAGAGGATGCCTGTAATGATATAATGATGAGAGCTTTGGCCAGGAACACGAGCTGTGTGAATGGATAGGAAAAGCTTTATCATAGAGAGGTTATGTAGAACGAATCCACTGAACTGACACATAATTGGGATTTGAGAGACTATCTGAGTTGAAAATGTCATCCATGTTGTGGTTTGCGTGACAGGCAAGACAGTGATATTGTCCAGAGTGATTAGAGGAGGATATGGAGAGCTGAGATAGGGGAAGACGTTATCTGCTTTATTTCACTCATTCTGTTCTTGAGCAAGACGTCCCATGGGGGAGGAGGAGGGAGAAGGACTACAAGGGGGATGTTAGTGTTAGAGGAATAGGGTTTAATGGGGACAGTAGAAGGCAAGCCAAGAGCAGAAATGGTAGATTTATGGAACATCCACTGGGAATTTCTGTTTGCTGATGTTGTGCAGAGATAAGGCATGGATGGAGGGAAATTAAGGACAGAGCTGCTTTGATTTCCCCACAGGAAGCTTCTAGAGAAGGAGGAGGCCACTTGAAATTTGGCATTTGTCAGATTAAGAAGGACTTTCAGGATCAAATATCCATGAAGGTTTCATGTATATTTCATCATGTATCTACAATGCAAGACTCCAGGATATRGTATATTTGGAGATAATTTTCAAAGACAGCTGACTTTATCATCAGAAACATTTGAATTGGGGCAACTTTTGAAAGACTGCTGAAAACTGATTTGGAGTTGCATGTGCTTTAGGGAACAATGGTGACTCTATAAGATTACAAACTTGTTGGGGTGCCGTATTTTAGATGAGAATAAGCTCTAACTTTTTGAAGACTTCCATGAGTACCAAAAAAATGTAATTCTCTCCAGCTCATCCTGTACCACAAATAACCGTAGATCAGAACTTYTGCATAAATCATCTTGGTAGCTAAGTAATATATTCGTTTTTTTAGAGATGTTGAGCACTTGTTCTTTCCTCTCTTGAACGATGATTTCTGTGATGCAAACTTCAAAGAATAGGGAAGAGAGCACAGCCTCCTCTGGGATTTCAGCCATATTCAGGAAGAAAAGGAGTACATTAGAATTCACTTTATTTTTTTAGATTTCACTAATTTCTAGGATCTAGCTTGTCAGTTCATGTAAACTGGCACAAAGCTGTTGAAATGAATAGTGTAGAACTGACAATGTATGTTAAAAAGTGTGTTTGGAGCAGAATTTATGTTAAAAAATGAACTAAATATTGTTTCAGTTGCTCAGCGAATTTCTTTTGCTGTGTGAGACTTAAATCTAAGAGATTTCTTTTTTTTTTTTTTTTTTTTGTGTAGAAGGTCCCAAGTGACATCTGAAAACAAATACATGGAATAATAACTTGGGGCATGAGATTAGCCATTTGTTGTAGTCCCAGACTTGATTATGGATAGACTAAGGAAGTAAATTCTGTTCAGTACTCTAATCTGTAAAATGGCAGCTCAGTATGTTGAGAAAATTCTAAGTGATGTTTCCAATGATGCTTTTAAAATAATTTTTGTCAATAAATAAGAATAAAAGCGTAAAACTTCTGAAAAAAACAACCCCAAACCCAAAACAGGATTTATGCCAAATCTTAGTAATTTGTGGAAGATAAGGTAACTTTTTTGAGTTAGTGAGTAGAAAAAAACCCATGTCTTTGATAAAGAATATAAGATTCCACATTCTTTATGCAGCTATTCTTTTATTTGTTTTGATAAGTTCTGCTTTAATAGTATACTGGTGAATGTAGTATAATTTTTAATTAAAAAAAGTTGAATAACTGGAGTCTTTGAGTCAGCAGGGTTATGCAGAGACATTCATTTTATTGTATGTATTTGCTTTGTCTCTCATTTTTTGTACCAGGGATTTTGAATTATTAGTGAATGCTGTGAAGGGCYAGATCCTGGTCAGTATTGCAGAACAGTGTGAAAGAGCCCTTTGAATGTGGTCTGAAAGGAGAGCTGAAAACTTACAGTCTGCAGGGGACCATCAGTGGGCTAAAGCTGGCATTTCTGGCTTTCTGCCAGACCTTTCCCTCTGTGTGACTAACCTCAGGGCTGGACAAGGAGGGATCTCCATGTGGCCTAGCGTCCTGTTTTTCCTTCTCTCTGCTCCACTGACTGAACTCACCTGCAGTACAGCCAAAATGATTCAATCCTACATTCAGAGGTTGGGCAATATATAAAAATAAGGAAACAAAGAGCCAAAAAAATAAAACCCCACCAAAAAGAGAAGAATAAAGCTTAAAATCCTTGGATTTGCTGGCAAAATCAACAGACTGAGTTTCCCCATAGCTTCATAGAAATGCTAGCTGTGGGGGACCTCTGGAGGATTGTAGTCAAATTTCCTGCTCAAAGCAGCACTATTAGTAACACTACTTGGGGTCAGCCAGGCTTTCACTGATGTACATTGATGAGATGGTTTCATACACTGGAGCGTTGTGCAGTCAAGGAACTTTTTTACAGAAAACATAACTCCCTGTTCTTTTTGTCTCTGCCTTTCCTTCTCAAACAGCCTGCATCCATGACCTTAGTCTGGTCATGTATGCTAGCCCAGGTCTGTGATTCTGATCATGCCATAGCTCTGCTACCACACACAGATTTCCAGTTCTGCCTGTTTATTGCTGTTTGAGAAGTCTGAACGTCCTCCGTTTCATGGCCTCCTCCAACATGTACTTCCCCTTTATCTGCACTGCTTCCTCACTTACTTCTGTATTTAGATACCATCCCTTCATGAACGTAGTTTAAAKCTTTCTCCACTTGGTTGTAAGCCTGCCTGCAAAGATATTCTTTCTCTCGTTATCATGTGAAGTCCGTCTYCTCCTCTTAGTTCTCAGGACTTCTTATCTTTTATCAGGACCTTCATCTGAGATCATCCAATATGTCTGGAAACATGGGACTGGGGAAAGAAGAAGAAACTACACTGGATAGTTGATTGAGATTGAAATGTTGTTTCACATTTTCATGGCCAGACATTACCGCTATGATAAGGCGATGAAACTCACCTGAACGCAGTGACCTCCTGCTGTGTCCTTAGTGCATGAGTTTCATCAAACTGGCTAAGCAGGACTTATGTGGCTTGCAGGGGCTTGTGTGAGCTGTTCAGAAGTTAATGAACTGAATTAATTCTAAGAAAAMTGAAAATAAAGTCTCAACTATATAYAGATAGAGAGATACATATAGATACGTATATAGCTGTTGGAGAGAACATTCCTGGGGAGGAAAAAGAGTTAATGAGGCATTTCAACGTCTTTATATGGAGCTGTATAAATTTCAGCTACTTAACTTTAGCAGGAATATCCTGGAGCGTTTGAAGTGTGGTGAGTAATTTAAAATAAATAAGGTTAATGAAGAAGACCCTGTTTGCYGTCTGAAATGTAAATTCTGAAGACCCTTTAAAGTTTTTGCTCATACAGAAGAAAAGAGAGTAAATTATTAGGTCCTGCATTTTACAAACAATTGGGATGAGGACAAGTTCGGTTGTCTCAGCACTCTGTTTGATCTAGATCTTTCAGCATGTGGTCATCTGTCTTTATTGTGTGAAAATWTAACTGATTATTTTTTTCAAATGTTCTTGAAAGTGCATCCAAGAGGGTTTATGAAGAACAGATGAGGTTTGTTAGGATGGTTTCCTCAGAAGCAGTCTGTGTAAAATATGACATCTTTTAAAAACATTATTAAAGCTGCTATTTCCCGTTCCAGCATTGCCCTTGGCTTTAGGAATAGGTAAAATTTTTATGGTAATATTTTGAGTTCTCTACTATTAAATAGGTGAGTTTGTTCTACAGTTTTACTTCAGGGCAGGTATTTGCAAATATAGCAACTCTGTCTAACTGGACTCGATTCCCTTCTGAAATCTTTATTGCCCATGTAAGCATAGTGTGGACACCTGCAGTAAAATTTAAAGTACATATAGTGGATACCATCGAAAAAATAATTTGCCAATTTTTTTTTTTGTAAGTAAATGTATTAGTAATCATGAAAACACTTAGACAAACTTTGTCTTTTGACAGCTTTTGTTTGTCAATAAAGTGTGGTTATTGTGAGAACTCTTACAGAGTTTTCTCACTTCTCACTTGTCTCGCATGCATCACCTGACAGCAGTAGACCAAGATATTTAACTGTGAAAATCATGGAAAATTGAAGTGTAATGTACATTGGTGCAATGCTTATATTAGATTTGATACTTCAGTCTTTCTTGTGCATCCCGCTAATAAAAGATATCTGAGAGGTAACCRTTACCACTGAATTAATTACAGTGTCTGCCTTAAAATAAGGGGAGCTAGATTATTCAGCCACTGTTGCTTTAGTGAAGGAAGTGAACTGCACCAGCAAGGTATTTGSTCCAGGATCTCACTATTTAATTGTTATGGTCTCACTTCAGAGTTACTCATTAGTAAGAAGAAGGGACCTGCCATGTGGGTATAGTTTTGACCAGTACCTATCTCATTTCTTCTCTACCTTTGCAAGAAGGCATAAGGGAGCTCAGAGGAGCTCCACCTGTCTCCTTTGCTGTTACTAATGGTTCTGGAGGTCTGTGTTGGGACACCAAGAGGGCATACTGTGTGGAGATGTGGCTGTCACTGCATGTCTGCCACAAGTTCTAACCCTTACGAATTGCTGGGAAAAAAATCAGTCTGACAGATGTTCCTCTGTTGAACTGGCCCTGGGAATTACTGAACGTCATTGGCACACATGCATGTGCATCTGACCCAGGGATGAGTAACTCTGAATTTTGCTGGCCTGTGAGAGCATTCATGGAAAACACATTCAGAAGTCTCCTAGGCTATCCTGGTATCCCAAGCCAGGATCAGTTATGTTCCGGCAGATCTCTGGGTTGTTCTTAAAAACTTTCTATTCCAGTGTTGCACTGTTCTTACTGTTAGAAAGTAAAAATCTTCCTTGCTGCAATTTGAACAAATTACTTATCACCCCGTCTTCCATGGATGTCTCCTCCCTTTTTCAGCAGTCATTTTGGTATATGACAACTTTTACAGAGTTACTTCTTGGTGTCCTTTTTCATACATTAAACAATTCTCACTCTATCCATGTTTCCTYATAGGTTATGTTTTCTAGAAATCTATCTCTTCGTTGTTCTGCATCTTTCTTGGAGTGAGATGCCCAAAACTGAACGTAAGACAGGTCTGTTTAGAGAGGATTACTTCACATGTCTCACTGCCTATAATGCCATAATTCTGTTATRGTGTTTTATATTTATGCAACAGTAAGATAGGTATTCTTTACTCGAGATCCTCTCCTACAGAAATGCAACTGAAAAAGTGGTTCTTCCTTCTGCATTTATACAGTTCATTATACAGTTAATGATCAAGATACCCAAGTATCTTGCAGATGTTCCTACTAATGGACTCGTATGCTRCCCTTAAACTGTAGATTGGATCCAGCTTCAGGTTATAAACATCTGAATGTAGGTGCCTAAATGTACATCGTACGTTAGCTGGGTCACTAAATTCCCAATCTAGTCAATGGAGCCTGGCCAGTTGGAATTGTCTTACTGAGGGTCAGCTGAAGAGTCTCATTAGAGTCCCCAAACACCAATGACTGTATTGACTCGTCCTCCATTAACTGTAAAAATAATTTGTCTACAATCTGGACCTGAATCCCATTCCATCTCTCCAATTTACCCATATAATTTTGAATTCTAATCCTGCCTTCCAAGATACTTGCCATCTCTTAGAGCTCAATATAATTTGTGAATTTCATAAACATACCTTCTATTCCACTGTTGAAGCCATTGATATAAATATTGAATGGCATTGGACCTGAAACACAACCCTGTGGAGCCCTACTCAATATGCTGCTCCTTTGTGATCGCAGCGATTGTTTTCTGAGTGTTTCTTCAACTAGACAGCACCCGTGTTAGTATTTTAATAATTTATTTAAGCCTCCTGTTGAAAAATGCGTTGCTGTTTTGTGGTTTTGCATGCTCAGGATTATGAACTCTGTTATTTTATAGTGACATCAGAAGAGCCATCCTATTCCCCTCCTCCCTTTAGTAGCTGCTCTCTTTGCCTTCTATATCAAAAGCTGACTTCAGTTTATTCTGAATTTTTGCTGAACAAAATGTCCTGATGTATTTCTTTCTCATCTACTCCCAGATGTGGGAGTAGTTAAAATCCATATTATTCCAGTCTTGTACTCAGGATGATTCTGCCAGTTGTTTTGAAAACTCTTTTCTCCCTAATTTCCCTGGCTTGGTGGTTTGCAATAGATCCCCACCATGGGAGTGTTCCTGTTTTTTTCTTCTCTAACTTTGTAATCATTACATGGAAGTTTTCCCAAGATCTGAATTTCCTTATGGCCTGGAACTACATCAGTTGTATATGTTCTTGATGTACAGTGCAGTACTCTTTTCCTACTGCCAGTGCTTTTGAAAGAGCAGGACCTCTTTACATTCATATTTCAGACACATGGGTTATCCAAGTCTCTGTAACTCCAATGAAATAGTAGGTTTTTTTAGATATCTGGCTTCTCCAGTTTGTTTCCAACACTATATTCTGGGTGCATAGAACTTCACTAGACTCATTCACTATTCTTTCTCGATGTTCTTCTTAATTAGTTTATTTCAATTAGCTTTTAGACCCTTCTCAACATCATTCCTCCTCATACATCCCCACAGGATTTTGTTATTTCTCTCTGACCCACACCAATCCTGACTTAAATTCAGTAATCAATCAGTGTGTAAAGATGCTTTCCTCTTTTTCATGAGATAAGCTCCACTCCTATCAGTTTGTTTACACAGCGCTGCCCACTTGCAAAGGAAGCCAAATTCTTCAGCATCTTCAAAGTCTAAAATAGAAAAACGTCTCATCAGAAATAGGAAGAGTTAAAAGTCTTTTTGTTTATAGACGTAGCAAGTTCTTTCACTGTTTGCTGCAGTGGTGGTACTGACAGCAGTTGTGGTAATGGTAAGTTGGCATCATGTGTTTCTGTTCCTTAGTGGTCCTAAGCTGGAGCCTGTTTGTGTTGGAGATGAGACTTTCCCAGCCACTTTGTGTATTGCACAGAACTAGAATGCTGTCTTTCAGATTTCGCTGTAAAACTTACTTCTTTGATCTTTCAGTTCCATTTCAGCACATATAATTTCAGTCAGCACTTGTGACAGCGCAAATAAGAGCCCTGCAACTGTTAACCCAGACTCCTTGTGCTCAAACTGGTTTCCTCATCAAGGGTTTAGAAATCAGCCACACTTTGATGTGGCAGACTGAGAATTAAGTCTCATTTTAGAATTTTATGATACCAGGGTTTCATAAATATAAGATGTGGTGTTAGAGCTAGGATACTTGATCTTTGAGTATTTATTTTCCATTTGAATAAATTGATTTTACATTGTTCTGATGAGGTCATGGTGCCAGACTTTAGGTTTGCTTGATCTTAGGAGAAGCGGGTGTTACGTTAAAGAAATTCCACTGCACTGGGAGGGTTTGAACCTTGCGGTTTTGGCAACTATGACTTTTGGCCTGCCAGCAGACGTATGGGAAATACCACAGTATCTATTGTGAACCGCAGTGAAGTGGTTAACAATGCTGACATTTAAAACAGCTGGGGTTACTTCTCTGATGTTACCATCTAAAGAGAGGAGTAGGGCCTTGAGCATGGACCTCCATGATATGGCAAGGTGGGACCACAGCCAGACTCAGGGGTATTCAGGCCCTTTGTATAGTGCCAAGTTACTTTAGGTAGAGAATGTTTCTTGAAAGCTGGATAAAACAGAAATGAAATTGTAAACTATGGGCAAATATATATCATGTTCTCTTCTGGACCTGATGCCCAAATAATTATAAACCACTTTTATCCACTTTGTTATATGTATAAAGTCCTGCCCTTTAACTCCTTTGTAACACACTGGCTTTTAGCTCCAAAGGCTCCATCTCAGTCTTGGGTGTTGGCCATCAGATGGGAGTCTCAAGTTGTGAAATTGTGTCATTTTTCTCTTTGAACTACTTAGGAGTGTACAAAGTGGGGCCTTTCCCTTTTCATGGCTCAAAGGGCCTGTGTATGCTTATGTATAATCAAATGGAATTACTGGGAGGATGCACACTGTGGCTTCGATTCCTATTAATAACGGCCCGAAGGATGACTTTTCTGCGTGATCTCTGGTGTTCACTATGTTATTTAAAGACCTAATGTTCTGTCATGTATGATTTATGCAATAGAGGTGCATTTCTATTATATTAGATACAGAAGGATATTAGAAGCAGTACACTGCTATATTTTTACATCATTAATTTTTTTGCAGTGATAAAAAGAGATATCACAAAAGATCAGGCTCTTTGAACAGCCTTTTTTCTAAAAGTTTCTTTTTTTCTGCTCACAGAATCATAGCATGGGAACTATTTTAGGTTGGTATGGATCCCTGGAGGCCATCTGGTCCAACCTCTGCTCAAGCAGAATCAATTAGATCAAGTAGCTCAGATCGTTGTCCAGCTGGATTTTGAGCATCTCCAAGGATGGAGATCCCACAACTTCTGTGGGTACACATTCCACTGGATGACCATTCTTATGGCATTTTTTCCCCCACTTATATTCAGTCAGAATGTCCCTTATTGTAAATAGTGTTTGTTGCCTTTTGTGTTATCACTCTGCATCTTTGGAAAGGGTTTGGCTTTGTCTTCTCTATATCCTCCTGTTAGGTAGCTATAGACAGCAGTAAAATCTCTCCTTAGAGTTCTCTTCTTAAGGCTGGAAGAAAATGAGTTCCTCATCTTGTATGTAATTTTCTCCAGAAATTCATTTGTTTCTGAGACAAAAGTATAATATAATGCAACTTTAAAAATTTATTTTATTTTAAAAAAGCAAAAGAAATCCTCAAATGTAACATATATGTACTTTGAGCGATAGCCCTTTGTGAAATAGTTTGGTTGGGAATTGTAGATCACTGTTGTGTGCGTTTGTTTTTTTGTAGAGCATGTATGTTATTGCACATTTTTGAAATTTCTCTAGATTACTATACATAGAACTTTATAATGAATGCTACAGGAATTTGTAATCTTTTTTGTAAATAAACATGAAAATAATATCAAATAGAAATCTACAGTAATCCACTATATCCATCTGTCTGTATATCTACAACAACATGACATAAGAGAGAGGAAAAAGAGGCCTCTCCTTGAAGTTTTCTCTCACCAAAAGTGCAGCATCACCTGTTGACGATTTCTTCTGTTCAGCTTGGAGGACACAGTCTTTAACTAGGTTCCTCTGAGAGCTAATCAGAGTCAGTGCTACTGTTGGGATTAGGAATGAGAAATTGCTGTGCTCTCTGTGGCAACTCTTGCCCAACCCTGGAACATTTCTTGTCAACAAAAAGACTGAATTCTGCCTCCTCCACCAACCCTGGTGGTGGACAGGAGCCCATTCAACTAGAGCATCACAAAGGTCTGCTAGAAGGGTGAGGAGGCTGCTGGCTAAGGTGCATATTCAAGGAATTGGAGAGCTGGCTGACCAAACTAAGCCCCTTTAGCTTGCAAATTTAAGTTAAAGATAACAGAGACTTTAAATTTCACCTTAAACATAGATGCCATTGTTTTCTAAGTGACGAAGTTGCAGGTGCCCAGAACCTTTAGGCTACCCTCTGTAAGGCCTTGCAAACTAATGACTTGTCAGAGAAGAAAATAATTSGTGCTGTCCTTGAACCTGCTGCAAGCCCTTGGTTTTGGCACAGAGTTTATTACTCAAATATGAAAAAGCCAGGAATTAAGACACAAACTTGCAGTTCCCTGATCTTAGCAGATGGCCAACTCCAGAGACCTTTTCCTCCTGCTCTTTCTAAGCTCCTGGAAAAGGATCTTCCCCTTAATTTTTCTCCTGGTCTCTGACTTGTCTGTTTTTCCTCTGAGCCTCTGACCAAGCGAGGTCCGGAATACAGGTTTCGCAGGAAATATTAAGTAGTAGATTGTATCCGAACTGTGGGATGCCCTATATATATATATATATGCATAGTCATGGGACCAGGCACTAGTACATCAGCTGAGGTGGTCCCCTTCACAGATTACAGCCATTTCAGAGATGCCTGACCGGTAACTGAGTTCTACAGTCTCTTAGCAAGGAAGTGTCTTGGTATCTGATCTGCTGATTTCTTCAGGAAGACCTGCTCATTTACAGATTTTTTTTTTTCCCCCTACTTGGAAGGAATTTTATGCGTACTGGATACTCTTTGTCTTCTAGCTCTCATTAAAAAAAAAGAAAAAAAAKATATTTCTAATCCTCTCCTGAGTTCTTAAACTTTGCTGGAGAGCACACCCTGTCATGGTATCCAAATGTGAATCCTTTCAGTGTGAAGATTTGGGATCTTTTTACATCAAGATTTAAATACATCTCTGGTGAGATACCTATTTCCTACATATCACGCCAAATATCTGCATGCTTACAGCAAATGTTATCTTTTTAGTAATACGAAACTAGATCTTAACTGTAACTATTATTTTCTGAGTCCTGATACTCAAATACGTAGGAATATATCTAAAAATATGACCATCTGTCTGAGCTCATTCTTTCTCACTTTGCTTGCTGTAGCCCAGTAAATTTATAGTTTTGTTTCATGTTTCTATCACCAAACGGTGCAAAACTCACATTTTTGAAGAACCCCAGAAATGCCCATCTCCCAGAGCCTTTGTCTGCCTTTGCTGTTTTCCTTTCCCTTGACAATCAACCATCTTCCTCAACTTCTCCTTTAAGAACTGCCACTGTTATAATGCTGCCTAGCTTTACTAGTTTTACCTAGTTTTGCATTCTCCTTCACYGTGATAGCAGCCGCAGTGAAGGCTCTCAGCAGCTGGGGTGGTGGGACCCCCTCTTCATTCTGTGCCRTGAAGGACAGGCACACTGGGAATCGGGCAGGGGAGGTGCAGCGATGAGCGGAGCAAAGAGTCGAGCTATCGGAAGAGAGGGGCTTCTGAAGTGGCCTCTTTGTTTACTGAAGAGCCCTGTCGTGGTGCCCTGCCTGGGAGCAGATGAGGAGTGGGGAGGAGACAAGCTGAAACTGCGRTTGCTTATCACCGAACTCTTCTCAGTTGCTCTGTTTTTCATGCCTCCAGCCCAGCTGTAACACAATAATTAACCTGAGCCTTTTAATTTCTCCCAGTTGGCTTTACATTAACTCTGTTGTCATGTTGCGTGGAGTAATCCTTCAAGCATCTGTGGGGTACACTACAATTTAAATTGTTTATGAGTGCATGGGTATTTACTGTTTGGTCAGTATTTATTTTACTATTATCATAATATTCATTATTTTTGGGATTTTCGTGTTTGTGGAGGAGCCGTAATAGTGGGCCTTACTGTCTTAGATACTGCACACACACACAAGAAAAAGCAAAATCCCCGCTCTGTCGGTGCTTCAGGGAAGTCCAAAGCTCTTTAACAGTACTCGTGGCCAAACCTCCTAGTGTGAAATAAAATGTGGCAAATTAGTTTAAGGAAATTTCAGATCAAAATCCTGTTATTAACAGAGCTTTGTTTCTTGAATAGACCGTTGCTTGTTTAGATGTATTGAAATGGTATTGTTTGCAGTTGTGTTAGGTACAGACAGTTCTTATTAAGGCAGGAAAATTTTGGATTTCTTGTAAATGGCATTCTTAAAATAGTTTATAACAGGAAAGAGTCAAGGAGAAGACAGGATCTTTATTTTAGCCAATTAAATCTTTCGCACAGTCTCTCATAAGTCTCATATTAGTATCAAAACAGTGGGACAGGTGGGTTTTTTTATTTTTTTTAATCACAGGTTTCTTTGTGCTCTATTTAATGGAGAGTCTAAAACTGCTATTTTATTAGTGTTGTGCAGTAATATGGTCCATAACTATAGAGCCTATTAAACACTTCATAAAGCCTTCAGGGAAACTTCTTTCAAACATTACACTGTGTTTTTATAAGTTATAACCCTCTGGAAATTGGCCTATTATCAGTTTTCCATCGAAGTAAAGTGTTCCAGGAGAGTGGAGGATGACCTAATGTGATCTAGATCGAAAGCATCAGTGGAACTTGATGATTATCCTTTTGATAGTGTATATGTTAACAGTGGATTCTTGTCAAAACACATGTAGATAGATGTAAGGCAAGCCAGAAAGACATACCTAGAAATTGAGGTTGCTGCTTGCATCACTAATAATAATAATTTWAAAAGTGAAGCTGTAACCCTCTTATTTATTTGTGAATTGAGAGGCAGAAACTCCAGCACAGGACAAGATAATACAGATGTGGTGAACTTTAAATATTCAGAACATGAACTGGCTTCTTTGCATTTGTAAAATGATATGAAAATCTAGTAGCGTACAAAAACTAATCTAGCAGTGTGCCAAAGTAATTAAAGCAAAGTAAATAATCTCCAGTGTTCTTATTCCCCACAGAAATTGTTTAATATCTTATCTTTCCAAACTAGTTTTCTGCTAATTCATGATGTCTTTGTAAGACTGTCCTTATTCAGCCAGTGCTGTTGTTTTCCATGGTGTGGGAATATCTCCCCTCCTGTCCTGGGGGGACGTGTATCGGGTACTGTCCACATTCCAAAAAAAGATGTTTCTTCCATACAGTGGAAATGCCAAGCGTGAAGCTAATAGCTGTAATCCTCTCTGGTCATTTATTGTTTACTTAGCGAAAGGACTTTGATTGCCTCAAGTGTATGTGGTATATGACATTTCTAACATTGTCTTGGTGCTGTGGGATGTTTTGCTGCTGGAAGCCAGGGACCTGATGCTGATCTTGTTTTGGTACAAATTAGAGGTAGCTCTGTTGAAGTAGGGGAAGCATAAGGCTGTTGTGAGGTGGACCAGATTATCTCTCTTTGAGTTGTGCCTAAATATTAGACCCTGATGACCTGTGGCTCTTAAAGTTCCCTGTTACTGCAGACAAGAGGCAGGAGAGATGGAGTAGGACATAAATTATGTTAAAATAGTCCAGTATTCCTACATAGGAGAGCGTATTTCCTTATATATCTGTATATCCTGAAGCATAGTTTTAACTGAGAAAATTAAGTAAAGTACAAATTGGTGCTGTGGTGCAAGTGGTATGGCCTGAAACTTTTCCTTTACTTTCCTTTTTGGTGCCAATTAGAAGAATGCACTGTTTTGTGTAGACGAGGTAAATGACACATGACTGCAAGAGCAGAYGCTAGGCAATTAACATCCTTTTTTGACACCACCCCCACCCCCCCAAAAAAAAATCATTTGCGTGTTTCTAAACAAAAGRTTCTTTGGAGACYGCCTTGGCAATCTTTCAGTCTGGGCTTTCTGTCTATGCCACAGCTACTGTAAGATGATCACAACCACGTCAGCTGGCTATGAATTGCCAGTTCTGTCACACCACTTTATTTCCAAATAGATGTTAGTTTGTACATGATGGATAACACCTCTCTTGGGAACTTCGAAATGTTATGGGGAGGCTGAATCCAGCAGCCCAGTCGAGATGAGGCTGCCGCAGCTCCATGCCCCCAGGTTCAAAGAGCAGCGAGGCTGGGCTGTATTCCTACGGTAGTGTGCTAGTAGGCGCACACACACAGACATACATATGCAATGTATATATACATTATATACACAGCCAGCCACACAGATCAACAGACATACTCAGTACGCACGCAAACACAGCAGCAATGACCACATCCTGCTCCCCTTGCTGGCTGCTCAGGATTAAGACCTATTAGTGGGGAGTATATAATGTATATGTATGTACAGTATGGATCTCTCCAGCAGCTGAGCTTAGACGGTCACTGTCCCCACCATCTGTCCCTAGATATCCAGTCTCCGCTGGTGCTGGAACCTGGACATACRAGCTGCCAAAGCCTCTGCTCCAGTCCAGCTGCAGGTACAGACTCCCTGACACACGGACACACGTGCACACTTACAGACCCCCCAGCAGCTGGCCTTGCACGTGCAGTTCGTCCAGTAGCTGGTCCTGCATCCTGTCTCTCCCATGGTGCCTCACCCCCAGAGACACACAGCTCTCCCAGTCCACCCCCAGATCCCCAGTCTCTCCRGCAGCTGGCCGGGTCTCCCCTAGTCCCTGTGATAGCCACCTCCTCTGGTGGCCTCACCCTTGAGGACACAGCTGGCTCCCAGGCCAGTTCACTGGCTCGCCGGCTAGTCCAGCTTGGTGTTTGCTAGCACTCGCACAGTGATGCACACACCTTCATTCGCCCCGKGTGCCAGTACCCCGGGTGCAGGGTGCCCTGTGACCCCTGGTCCCGCTCCAGCTGCTGCGCTCACAGCCCCCAGCCCCTGCCCCTGGAGAAAGCCCCTCACCYGGGGGAAGAGTTAGAAATGGTGTTTAATGAGGAGACAGRACAGACTGCGCTGATCAGGGCAGGGCATGGCCAGAGAAGTGCAGTGACCAGCCATCTGTTCACATGCGATCAGCCTCTTTTATCCCCTTATCCCCCTGTTTTCCCGTGGTTGTTCCTCCCCAAATCACCTCGATCACTCCCTCATCTCACCTTTGGTTCCACCCTTAGGTCTTATGCAATCCTGAAATGCCCTTCCCCTGCACCCCACAGTGCGCCCCATGCCCCCAGGCTGTGACCCTTGTCAGGCTATGGGGTGACCCAAAGAGCCTCTYCCATGGACTCCTGGTGATGATGTCCCCCCAGTCCCCAAGGCTGAGGCTCCTTTGGGGGATCCAGGTCGGCGCTCATGTCTCCTACGGGTTATTGGGGCTCCTCTGGCTACCACGATGCCTCCAGGCTCCCTGTGTGCTGCAGATGCGATGGCTCCAGCGATGGGCTCGGGGGGAGTGGGGCAGGAGATGATTTGGGTCCCCCCCACCATTGATCCTCTGTGCTCCTTTGGGTATGTGCAGAGCGGTTTTTTATCACAAACCCTAGCACCAGGTACCTAGACAGAGCAAGTTCAGTGGAGCAGCTTCTTTTTAGTGTTTCTTGACATTAACAGCTCTATTTCTCAATTAGAATGGAAAATAAAGTTGATTATGCTTGTCCGCAGGGTGACACTGTACTTTTGACCAGTAACTGTAAAGTAAATGGGAAAGATCACGATAAATAGTATTTTAGTTTAATTATTCCTAGAAGACCACAGTGACTCACTGCAGGGTTTTTTGTTATTATTGTTCCTACAGCTAGCAAGCAATGTTTAAAAGACTTATTCTATATATTTATAAAGGGACAGATTTGGATGACATGGTGCTGTTTTTTTCAGTGGTACTTTCTGTAAATATAGAAAAGTTGCTGTGCATGTTTCTTTAGTAACATTTCCAAGTACTTATTTTGGTTTCAGTAAATATTGCAAGCTCAAGCCTGCCTATAAAACAACTTCCATCTTCGCACGCAATCTCTGACAGAAGCTGCATTCTGAGATGAGATCTACGGATGATGATATATGAAGAAAATAGTGGATTTACTTAGATAATATTGATGCTTTCATAGGGTCATTAATAAAGGTCTGCCAGAGCTAACAAAAACTGTTTAGAGGGTACAAAGCAGAAGTGCTTAGTGTTAACTTCAGTTTTATTTGCGCTAGTTAGGCCACACTTGTTTCCTCCAAGGAAAACAGGACTGATTATTTTTGCTAATTAGAAATACATCAGTGGTCTGAATCACATCTRTAATTAGTAGCAAGATTTTAAGAAGATGTCAGAGATTTTTTTGGAGTATGATTTGCATTGTTAATTTACTATACATGCATACGTATATAGATTTAATGAACAAAAAGAACAGCTGGTTGTTTTTCAAAGCATCAGTTAAAGGTGCTTCATAGGCTGACCTTGCTATTCCTTCTGCTCGGGGCTGAATTTGCTGCTTCTGGACAGCTCGAGTTTGTCACCGGAAAGTAAGTGGGGTTGGGAAACCAGAAAATAAACCCGTGCTTTGCTCCTGTCATCCACTCAGCCTGGTAATTCACTCCGCAGAAGTGTTGGTGAAAATAGCACTCCTTAGGTTTGCTCAGTTGGTTTCTGAGACAAATAGAGAMAAAAATGATGAAGGGAGGGAATGATTTTGAGGGAAGGCTTGCAGCGAAGCAGGCTTGGAAGGTGGAAGAGCTGGGTTGGAACGTGGCTCGTGTTCCCCTGCTGCGTCCAAAATGAACCACTGAATAGGTGCAAATGTAGATGGCAGGATAAAAATGGAAACTATTCAAACCAAAAGCAATTAACTTGTATACAGATGGCTTTCTGGCATTCACAGCTGCATAGATTTTGGTTGTATACTTTTTTAGATGTGCCACAGAAGGTTAAAGCCTCTATATGTCCATCTCCAGCTGTTCATGCGCATAAAATAGATAAGGAAGTGAAGCCAAGTGAGCATTGTGTGTAGCTTCAGACTTGCTTGCAGAGATACGCATCTCAAACATTAGTGCAACATCCTGTCCTGTCAAGTGGCCCTTGTATTGGCCTTTTATGAGAAGAAATTACATATTTTACATCAAAGGAGTCATTCCAGTTTCATAAAAATGAAATATGGGGAAMTGCTAAGTATATGTTATATCTCTAGGATAAAGCCTAGGGCTGAGAATCCTGAACAGAAGTGGAGRATTGCTGAAAGTATGAAACATGTGAGTTCTTCAAGCAGCTTCGGTATATCCTGGCAACTGTGTCTCTGGAAAGCCTAAGATTTAAGCTGTTTCACATTGAACAAAGTATGCTGTTCATGTGCTCTGATCCTTTATACCACAATGCAAGCAATTAACTTTTCAAAAAACTTGTTAAGCCATGCCTTAAAAAAACCAAAACCATTTTGAGTTAACATGCAATCTACATTGATTTGCATTTTCATGCAGAACATAATAAATACTGTTTTGGGTCAGTGGAAACCTGCATTTTTGTCTTGTGTTTCTTCACCCTTTTTAAAAATAAATTAAAAAAAAAAGTGTTTGAAATATCTTGTTAAGATGGTCAAAATGTTTAGACTGGGCTTTCCGAAACTGTGGTGTAGTTACCTCTCTGAATATTTCAAGCTGGTACAAGMCCATCATTGCAATAGCCAACTACCACCCCATGTGCATATATTGGCTGTGAGTTGTCACCACTAATGGAAAAACTGCTCAAAAGGAACAGTTGCAGTCCTGGTGTAGACTTTTCTGAATTTTGTTTCTCAGTTCCTTTCTGCTGACACTGTTAACTGGAACGATTTGTCTGTAGCTTCAGGATGGGTTTTTTTGAGAAACTAATTTGTCTGTTTTACTTTTGGTCCAACTTCCTGCAGAAAAGCACYGTGGCCACCACCTAGTGAAGCCCAGTTGGCTTGCAGATCTGTTGGAGTGCCTCCCAGAGGGCCCCAGTCTTTCCTTATCACCTCATGTACAGTGTGAATCTGTATATGGATTGCTCTTAATCTCTGCCTGCTCCTGCTGTGTTTGCACAGTGGTGAGTCTGCAGTTGTAGGAGCCATGTGCTTTCTCTTCCTACTTAGTTCTTACGTAGTTCCCTTTCRGCGAGTAGATACCTGGGAAGGGATGTCAAGAGTCCAGCATTTATTCTGTTGTGAAAGGTGGGACCTAGTCTTTCTGAGAGGAATTTTCTATGAGAAATGAAAGGGTCCATCCCACCATTTCTAGAAGAATGTTGCACCCGTTTACTTGTCACTAATAAGACTTCTCTATTTAATGTTCTCTGGGGTATGTGTTTCTCCCTTGATCCACYTGAAGCACTTTCTCATGGTTAATGATCTGAATTTGCCAAGCACACTGACTCATTGCAGTGCTGTTTTTCATTATGTAAGCTATTAATGGGTCACTGCTCAGATGCTGGAAAATCTGTTTCAGGCTAACAGCAAGGTGCACAAGTGCCTCTCCATGGTATATTTGCTACCTGTGCACACGTGTTCTGGCTTGATAGTTGGTGGAAAATCCCATGGCAATATGGGATGCAGCATCTATGCCATTCGCAGGCAATTCCTAATCAGCCTTTCGTTAACACATRCAACACTTCACCTTTTCTAGGATTTTTACACAAAGTGACTGAAGGAGGGTGAGAGGAAACACACTGATGTGCAGAGGAAGGTGTTGATAAGTAAGGAAATAAAAATCTTCCCAGGAGAAACAGCATTCTTGCAGTAGAGAAGGTAATAATGCAGGATAAGGAACTGTCTTGGAGCTGCATATGAAAATCTGGCTCTGTGGCAGAGTATTTTCCCTGAAAGTCAGTAACAAGGCTGTGGAGGAATCGGCAATTTATGAAGGCAATTCAGAARAGAAGTAGTTAGACACAGGAAAGCCTTGAAGAAAACATGGAGGGGGTTATTTCAGGTCCCAAGTTTTGACAACTCAAAATTACACTGTTACAGCAGACAGTAATTTCTACAGGAGCAGATCCTCCTGTTGCCTTTTCTTTGTTACACTCAGATAATGTCCTTTTGGTTACAGATGGTTGCCTTCACATGCACACAGAGTTTCCTTCAGTGTACAGACAAATTGTTTGAGAATGGATGAATGAAAATTAGAGATGGGTCCAAGCTTGGATTTTATTTCTGAACTTCACCCRTTTTCCAGGAGGAGAAGGGAGGATCACATTTTCCTGGATGTGGCAGAACTTCTAGAAGAAAACAGTTCAAGGTTATTTTCTTTTTATACACTGTTTCTATGGCTAAAAGCCATTTTTGATCTTTTTTCCTCTTTCCATAAATGATATCTGAAAGTCCTTTTGGGAACCAAACAAAAGAAACAAAAAACCCCAAAACAACCCACTATTCACACCTCATTCATTTTGGAGAAAGTTCTAAGTTAGGCTTCTCCTAACTGGGACAATCCTAGAAGGAGCTTTYGTCTGTGCAAGGATTTACAGCCCAACGGGTAGAGCTGAAGATCTTGGATGTCAATGCCTTTCCTTACCAGGGCAAAAATGAATAAGACAATCTTTGGATGAGCTTGCACGGGAAAAAAATATTACAGTTAATGTGTGTGCTGAGGCCTGAAAAATCTTTTCAGCATAAAGTAGTGCAGAGACAGTTTCCCGACAAGGAAAAAGGGACACTGAAGGATTCATTATGTTGCAGTATTTATTATATAAGAGGTATTTGCATGGTAAAGAGAGAACGCAGATTTTATTAAGAGTAAAGAGGACAGGATGAATGATGTTAATGAAAAGCTGATTGATGGAAGCAGGAGTTTGTCTACCATGCCACTCATATTTTGTGAACCCCAGCAATCATTTTAGGGACATCTAAGTCAAACGACGGGTAGATTAATCCTTTGGCATGCTAAATTTGTATGGAGAGTCTGCTGTGCCAAGATGGAGGTGGGATGAATCCAGACCTGATCCTACAGATACTTGTTAGGTGCCTGTTCTCCCCATGCAGCTGAGAGAGCAGCTTCAGAGAGTGATTCAGCCCAGCTAATGTTTTGCATTGCATTTTGGCATTGCCTATCTCTCCCCACACAAGCAACAGCTTGGATTTACTCCATCCACGCCTAGGTCCTTAACTGGCCATCTCAGTCAGGAGTCAAGAGTCCAATTGCCATAAGCTCTTTGTTTTKCTCCACTGAATATGGGAGGAACCTAGACAAGGGGTGGGTGGTAGTTTAGATGCCTGTTTTTCTTGAAATACAGGAAGCCTCGTGATTAATCGGTGGTACTCTTGACAGCTGGGGTTGTCCTGTTTATTTTAGTTCTTGTTCTAAGAATAAGACTGCTTGAATGGCTGTGTTAATAAATATGATCCCAAGTAGAGGCATGTGTTTTGCAGACTTTTTTTGCTACCCGATCTGGCTTCTCCACATCCTCCTTTTGTGACTAAGTCGAACCCGCAGTCTGCCGAGTGTCTGCCAGGATAAGAACCCACCTGCCAGACTCGATGCCATTAATCATTTCCCTATTTTGTTTATTTCAGCTAACATCTCTAAACATCATCTAGCAGGTCCTGGCAAGAGCTTCTCGGGTAGATTCAGTGTCCTGATTTCTCTTCGACATCTACTAGTGTTGTGTTGGTGGCCATAATTGGTAGGACACAGCATTCCRAGAAGTTCTCTATGGTATTGCCACAGCTTGAGATTGCTTTGAGCCCCTTTTGTAGCAGATACAAATTTCTTACAAGAATTTAACTCTGCAGGGATCTGGGGCTTGTAAACCACGCGTTCAGAATGACACCTTGAACTCAGGGATTGTGAAAAGCCAAGATTACGTGCCCTCACTTGAAGCCTAGCAATCAAGCTGACAGCATAGAGGTTGCCTCATGATACAGTATTATCAATTAACCACCTGTCAGGGATTTTCTGTGACTCAAAGAGGTAATGGCTGGCTGGCTGCTGCTTTCTAGGTAGTCCCTCATAATATGGTCCTATGTCCTCTGTCTTAGGTAAAATCTAATCCTTGAYGTTGCAAATGATTTGTGTTGGTTGTGATGCATGTCATGACCAAGACAGCTGAAATTATGCTGTGCTACAGAAGATACTGATTTAGTCACTATTATTGTTTTCTCTAATATATGGGAAGTCAACCATATGTTAAATATTTTTCTTCAGAACAACCCCATTAAAATTTAAACTGGTGTTATTAGTGGCTAGAAAATCTCTTTCAGTCATGCGAAAAAACTGTGTAACCAGCAGACCTCATCATCCTGTGCTTGGGATGTAAATCCTTCARAAGCTGGTGTGCCAGAGTGTGCCTTTCTTTCCTAAGTGAAAGATGGGACTCTTTAGTCTTCCATATTTACGACTAGTCTTGATTAGTTACATGTATTTTAAATTTCACAGTTTGTGGACAACCAGTTTCCCTTTACCTGAACCCATAGAGGAATCTAATGCAGGAGGACTGTAATACGATGTTTTAAGATTGCAACGGGGATGGTGGTTAAAGAACCTAGGCCTTTGCTCGTGATGAAGTTGTGAGATATGTGCCTCTAAACCCCCATTTTCTGAATTATAAAATCTGTACAATGCTTTCAATATTTAGTCCTCTGTATTTTAGGGAGGCTTAAGCTGAAAAAGCCAACCCMCTTGGGATCTAAAGGAAAACTGCAAAGATTTTTTTCTTTTAAATGTTGAATGGCTTCATGTACAGAAAGGGAGTATTATCTAACTGATTGGGACCATTTTAAAATATGATATGCCTGCACTGCATGAATAAATTTGACAATTTGGGGCTTAATTGCATAATGCAATTGTACTCACAGACACTTCAACATTATGGCAACAATTAATGCATGTAAACTTGCTGGATTTTTGTGTGTAGTTATAGTATTTAAGAATCTCATTTGTAATGAATTAGTCTCCTTTTCKTCTAATTCAGAATGCCAAGCAAATTTTGGTATCTTTTTGTAAGTGTTTCTAGTTTTAAAAAGGCCTGTAATTGTTACATTTGCTCAGCRTAATGTTATGCAGTGGAAGGGGAGCTCAGGAGCATTTCGGTTTTGCAAGGATCCGAGTGTGTCACCCGCTAGACACAACAAGCCTTAGTCCCTAAAAACTCTTGGGCCACACTGCAGAAATACATGAATACTTTCTAAAGATGACCATCTCCTTCTACTCCCTTTTGTCCCCCTCATCCCCAAAACTCAAAATCATCCAAACAAAACCTTGCAAGAGTTCTCAGAACAGTAGGTTAAAATGTCTGTCTCAAAGCAAAACAAGAGAGGTGCCATTGATAGCAATCTAAGCTTAAAAGTCAAGACTCAGATTAGAGTCTTAGAGTCYCCCAAATTAGAAGATTTTAAGAATAAGGAAAGCTTTTTCCCCAATCTTCATGCATTTTAACTTCCCACGACTGCTCTCACTGTGCATGTGACAGGGTGGGAAATAATTTGATGTTGAAAAGTGCACCTTTAATTCACAGCCTTCTCTGCTTTCTCTAGCTGAGACAATTTCCTTTTGCTTATCCTAAAACAAGGACAACTGCTCCACGATTATCACTGTCCTGCTTCTTTCTTCCTATTTYACCACCTGGTCCCCTGGAATCCCTGCTGAAGTAGGACTATTAAATGCTAATGCACAAAATCCCAAGCCACAAAATGCTTTTCCTAGCTTTCAAGTTATTCCTTATTATTATAAGGAATAATATTATTATTGGAAAAATATTAAGGAAAAATATTATTATTTTTTGCAGTTTCTTTCAATTTTCCATTATCTTTTCAATAATAATCTGAGCTTCTGGCAGGACTTCATATCAGGCAGTTTTGGTTTCCTGAAAGTGAGCACACTGAATCAACGACCCCAAAAACTTCTAATGCTCCTTCTAATGGTTCCTAATGCTGAGTGTTACAGTGCATGATGCTAAACTAGAGCCAAATTACTCTTAATAGAGAAAACTGTGATCTGCTGTGAAAGACAGCCTGAAATAAAGGGACTGAAAACAGGTCTGCTTCCCTGCAGATGGTCTCCTTGGGATAGTCTTTTCCTTCGGTCATTCTTTCCAGCCTGCAGCTCTCAAGTTTAACCACAGATGCTATGAAATCCTCACTGGAAGATCTCCATGAGCAAAGTCCCTTTCTTTCTGTCACCTTGGAGCCTTGCTGTGAGTTTGCTCCCCACTCATCTCTGCAGGACTGACCGTCTCTCCCTTTCCTAGCCATCCTCGAGAAACTCCCTGTGTTTGAACATACTCCATCRTTAAATCATCCCTCTCTCCAAATATTTCCATATAAGTGCAGAAACCTGCAGTAGGAAATTATGTAGCCTTCATGGTTGCTGCCTGGCCACACGTCTTCTAATAGAGCAAAGCAAAACTGGACAAAGAAATCAAATARTTACTCTGCTGTAAAGCTGTGAAGGTATTTTCATGTCATAGCATCTTTGCTATGTTGACAGTCCTGCTAACTGCTGGAAAAAGCCATCCTTCAAGCTGAGCTTTATGTAGTCCTTACATGTGATTATTTTTCAATGGTTGATTCTCACCCATTTAGTTAGAAATATAATATTTCCTCTCAATTTTTTCCTAATTATTTCAACATTATAAATCAGCAAAAAATTATAGCAAAGTTAGCTTTTGGTTAAAATATCATCATTAGAAATAGCCATCTGAGTTAAGTATAATACAACCAATTTCCTAGTGATAATTTCCTAAAAAGAATTAAAAAATATTCCTTCCACTTATTCCTTGATCTGCCCGTCTGTGTGGTGCTTAGAAAATGCTTTAATCAGTTTTTCCATTTCTCTGTCTCATCATACCCAGGTCTTGGTATTTGTTTTTTCTTTGCTTAGACATCAAGTGGAACAGAAGCCCAAGGGCAGCAGCAGAGACTTTGTTGCTGGGTTTGCGTACAGAGCTCTGCCCAGGTTGCCCAGAAAACTGTGGGATAAAAGGAGCTTCTCACATCTTTAGGGGTTTCTGGTAGGCAGTGTCTTCTGCCTCGTGGTCATTTTGGAGGTGATAAAATGCTGCTTCATGTGGGCCCCTTCCCCATCTGCTCCWTTTTTTACCCCTGTCTGCTGCTCCTGTCGTGTACCCACACGCCCGTGGTCCATAGACCTGCCTCTTGGCCCCCAGTGCCTTCCTGCTGATTGTCTTCCATCTTTTATGGCATCTCAGGCCACTCTTTGAACACTGTCCGGCAGCAGTGTGTGTCCAACCCCTTTGAACCGTAATTTCCTCTYGGCATACGTTCAACAGTGGGTTGCTTTTACTAAGGCAACCTCAAGTTTCAGGTGCAGGTAGACTGCAGGGACACAGCTGCCACTTTATTGYCTCAACTCTATTGCCAGGAGTGGGAATTAGCAGCTGTATCAGTTAAAGGGTAATTCATGTTTTATGTCTCGTATTATCTTAAGACAAGAGAGAAGGAAAAATCTCAAATGTATAAGCATTTAGAAGGATTGCGTATGGTAAAATTCTAATATTTGCTTTCTTTTAACTCCTTTGACAAAGGAAAATAGTAATTTGGGTTCTGATTTGGAAGGTTCATTGGAGAAAGGGAAGAAATCAAGGAGAAGTTATGTGCATAATTCAGAATCAGTGGTGTAAGCTATGAGCTGTTGATCACTGTTTTGTTATGCAGACATAGATTTCCATTAATATTCCTTCTTTTGAAAAACAGAAATCCTGTCTCTGCTGTTGTATGCTTAATTGAGCACTTGAGGCAAAAAACCACCCACAACAATGAAAAAAACCCAAAACCAAAAAAACAACCAAAAAACCCTATGGCATGCAGATCTGTTTTTCAGATAATAATGTTCTTTAAAAATCTTTTTGAGAAAAGTTGTCCCCTGCTATRTATCCTAAATACGTTCTCTGAACTCTCAGACCTCTCCATGAAGCGGGTARAAGCGGTTTAGTCAGCATTATGGAGTGAGATTGCTGGGGGAAAAGTGGAGTTGCAATGGGTTGTAGAAAGCTAGTGTTACGCTTGAAAGCACTTTCTTCAGAAAATATTTTATATATATATATACACACACACATACATATATATAGTTAAGACCATATAATATTCCCTGAAGAGAAAAACCAAATCCACGATTAAATTGAATAGTTATTCTTTAAGAAGACTTCTGTTATTTGCGGCTTATGTGTAACAGAAAACAGAGTAACACAGACTCTCAGCAAGATTTTTTAGCTATAAAATGTCAAAGCCTCTTCAAAATTTAAGAGTAAACTATTGCACAGCTTTAAAAATGAGTATCATAACTTTAGGAAAACATTGTTACCCTACTCCTTACAGATCAACATGTGGCAAGATTATTTCAGTGGAAATATGTGCCTACAGGCTATTTATTTTTTGTGTTTTGTTTAACACCACTTGGCATCTGAGATCAAGAAAGCTTAAACCAATTATGAGTAGCTGGTGCAGCAAAAATCATGATTGATACATTTACAACACAGGGTCAGTTCTTCTGGTAATGTTATTTTATTAAGGAGTGGAGTAAGGGGGAGGAGGGGACATCAGGCATATGACTTCATAGCATGGAATTAACACAGTACTCTGACCACATACAGATGTTTCCTCCCTCAGTGCAATCAGTGCAAGACGCACAGATTGCAGCGTGCAGACCTCGGAGAAGAGACGGCTGTGCGGCTGTTGCTAAGCCTATTTCCCTCTTCCCTTTGGCTTATTGGATTATTTTATACAGTGGAATGATAGGAATTTAAAAATGAAGAAGTGCTGTTGAGTCATCTAGTCCATCTTGCAGCTAATGCAGGATTGTTCTCTGCGGATCTTCGTCCAGTTGGCTTTAGAAGTGATTGGACTTCAGCCAATTTCCTTTGGAAGATTATTCCACAATAGAATACACTTCATTATTAGGAATTTTTTTCCCTGTCAGCCTAAATTGTACTTTGCTCAGTATAATCACATTACTCTTAGCTATAGTTTCCTGAAAATCCCTATTAAAAAAAATCCTTAGTGTGTGCATCCTTCCAAAGCTTGTAGATAATTATCATAGTTCTCTTTCAGTAGTGGCTTTAGTCAAGTTATACATATTTAGTTATTTAAATATTTTCTCATAAATCAGTCTTCTTAGATTAGTGATGACTTTTATTGCTGCTATCATTTAGCCAAATCTAAAATTCTTCTATTTAAAATTCAACAAGAAAAGGCTGGACTGAATAAAGACTTACAGACTAGATCATGGTGTCATTGAAAACCCATCCTTTGAATCCCTGTTTGTGACTTCAGTTCTGTCTGAATGCCAGCTCTCCTGAGACAGACTTAGCAGTGAGATTTGTCTCAACTACCTTGAGTTATTTACAGCATAAGTGCCTACAGCAAAGCTACTCTCCCTAGATTCCTTTTATGATTATTGGACCCTGTAGTTGGGCGCAATTCATCTAAGCTATTTTAGATATCCACATTAAGGTGAGAGGAACTGAGCCCTAGAGGCACCTATTTCTCTATCTTAGTTAAGGGTAGCCCAAGGTGATGAGCTCAGATATTGACATCTGCAGTTGGTGAGACAAATCCCCCCTAGGTGCTAAAGACCTGGAGACTGATACAGAGCAGCTGTGCTGGAGGGCCACCTGATTTACATCGATCAGTCCCGCTGTCCTGGACCTCAGACTTCCTTGGGTATTTAAAGGTAGGGTCTGTTGAATTTTCAGACATGATGGTTCAAGAAGTGAGAAGTCTTGGTTCTCTCCGTGGCAAATGCCACCACAGCTTGGAGACAGCAGCGAGGTGCTTTGGCACTCAGAGAGGCTTGATGCATTGTGTGTCCTGAGACCATTCCTAACACATTTGAATGGCATTGAATTCAATGCAAAAGTGTGATCGTTACATTGAAAAACAGGGGAGTGGATAAAATTGCCTTTTGCATAGGCATAGACATAGAATCATAGAATATCTCAAGTTGGAAAGGATCCATAAGGATCCTTGAGTCCAACTCCATGTTCCTCGCAGGACTACCTAAAACTGAACCAGATGACTAAGAGCGTTGTCTAGACACTTCTGACAGGCTTGGTGCTGTGACCACTTCCCTGGGGAGCCTGTTCCAGTGACCAACCACCCTCTCAGTGAAGAACCTTTTCTTAATGTCCAATCTGAGCTGAAGCAAGTGCAGCATTTATGTAGAGAGTAGGAGGTGTAGATGCCAGATACATTGTTTTTTCAAGTCTCTTTAGGCTGGAGGAAGTCTGTGGTCAACATCTTTCACTTTCCAAGGCCTCTAAAAAGTTGGCTCTTGCATGACAGATGCCTACTTCTCTCCCCTCCTCTATTAGGTATTTGTTCTCCGCTTATAGATAGCTTAGTGCTCACAATCCTCACTGCAGCCCTAGGCAGATGCCTGCTCAGATGCAATTCTTGCCTCTTGGCTAGCCATAGGTTATGGTTTGCTCTCCATGCAGATACAATCATTCCTGGTTTATACTGGAGTAACTAGGAAAAGGCATCAGTGTCTGCCTTTTGTTCATTAGTAAAAAAATAAGTTAAATATATTTTCCCAGTGGATGGTTACCTTCTGTCAGACTTTCTGACAAAATATGCTAAGACTCTATTCCCTGTAATTTGTATATAATATCCAGGAAAAAACTTTGTTCTAAATACCTTTGGAGGGCAAACACCAGGGAGGGAGGAGAGCTGTTGAAATTGAAGGATAATATCAGCACAAGATAATATGTTTATTAATTAGTCCTGAATGAATTTAGACTGAAAATTAAAAGAAATTTTTCAAACATCCCGAGAGGTGAGGTTCTGGAGTAAACTCCAAATGCACTAGTTGAGTAGAAAACCAAAATAACTCAGTCGTAAGAGACAACAAAAAATGTTTTTACCAATATATTAATGACAAAAAGAGAGCCAAGGAGAATCTCCATCCTTTATTGGATGCCAGGGGGAACATTGCCACCAAGGATGAGGAAAAGGCTGAGGTACTTAATGCCTTCTTTGCCTCAGTCTTTAATGGTCAGACCAGTGATCCTCAGGGAATTCAGCCCCCTGAACTGGAAGACAGGGACGGAGAGCAGAATATACCCCCCATTATCAGAAGTCCTGGTTAACAGAGGAGGTCCCGGACRACTGGAGGCTTGCCAACATGACGCCCATCTACAAGAAGGGCCGGAAGGAGGATCCAGGGAGCTACAGGCCTGTCAGCCTGACCTCGGTGCCGGGGAAGATTATGGAGCGGTTCATCTTGAGGGCGCTCACGAGGCAGGTGCGGGACAACCAGGGGATCGGGCCCAGCCAGCACAGGTTCATGAAAGGCAGGTCCTGCTTTACCAACCTGATCTCCTTCTATGACCGGGTGACCCGCCTAGTGGATGAGGGGAAGGCTGTGGATGTGGTCTACCTGGACTTTAGTAAAGCCTTTGACACTGTCTCCCACAGCATTCTCCTGGAGAAGCTGGCGGCTYATGGCTTAATGGGTGAAAAACTGACTGGACAGCCAAGCCCAGAGAGTTGTGGTGAATGGAGTCAAATCCAGTTGGCGGCCAGTCATAAGCGGTGTTCCCCAGGGCTCTGTTTTGGATCCGGTCTTGTTTAACATCTTTATCAATGATCTGGATGAGGGGATCGAGTACTCCCTCAGTAAGTTCGCAGACGACACCAAGTTGGGCGGGAGTGTTGATCTGCCTGAGGGTAGGAAGGCTCTGCAGAGGGATCTGGACAGGCTGGATCGATGGGCCGAGGCCAACTGCATGAGGTTCAACAAGGCCAAGTGCCGCGTCCTGCACTTGAGTCACAACAACCCCAGGCAATGCTACAGGCTTGGGAAAGAGTGGCTGGAAAGCTGCCTGGCGGAAAAGGACCTGGGGGTGCTGGTTGACAGMCGGCTGAACATGAGCCRGCAGTGTGCCCAGGTGGCCAAGAAGGCCAATGGCATCCTGGCCTGTATCAGGAATAGTGTGGCCAGCAGGAGAAGGGAGGTGGTTGTGCCCCTGTACTCGGCACTGATGAGGCCACACCTTGAATACTGTGTTCATTTTGGGCCCCTCACTACAAGAAGGACATTGAGGTGCTGGAGCGTGTCCAGAGAAGGGCAACGAAGCTGGTGAAGGGTCTGGAGCACAAGTCTTMTGAGGAGCGTTTGAGGGAGCTGGGGTTGTTTAGCCTGGAGAAACGGAGGCTGAGGGGAGACCTTATCGCTYTCTACAACTACCTGAAAGGAGGCTGTAGAGAGGTGGGTGTTGGTCTCTTCTCCCCAGTAACTAGCGATAGGACGAGAGGAAATGGCTTCAAGTTGCGCCAGGGTAGGTTTAGATTGGACATTAGGAAAAATTTCTTCACCAAAAGGGTAGTCAAGCACTGGAACAAGCTGCCCAGGGAAGTGGTGGAGTTACCAACACTGGAAGCATTCAAAAAATTGTGTAGATATGGCACTTCGGGATATGGTTTAGTGGGCATGGTGGTGTTGGGTTGACGGTTGGACTTGATGATCTTAGAACCTTAATGATTCTGTGATTGTGTGATTCTATGAACTTGAAGACAGAATTTGGTAAATTTAGGGGAGGTTTTGTGAGAACGCATAGAAGCATTTACAGAGGTTAACAAAAATAATTAAGCATGCAATATGAAGTCATAGTGTTACCAAAGGGGCTAGAAAGGATACTGTCCACTGCTCGTGTGTTTGCACTATCACCTATTTTATGTTTAATCCAGCGGTTGGTGGATTCTGCTGTTTGCTAACAGATGCCAGAAGGTCCCAGTCTGAGAGGTCAGTGTAAGAAATTCCTTGCTGTTGCCAGACCTTTGGAGTTGGCAATGTCAGCTGCCTTCCCAAAAAAACATTTGGGACATGGGTCTTGGTCTTTTGTTGGTGGTGTTAGGAAGGGATTGTGGTGTGCATGTGTCTCTGTGGAACAGATCCTGTGTGGTCCGTGTGGACAAAGCAAGATCAGGAAACTAGACAAGACCCAGTTTGTCGTTCTGAGTAATATATTCCTTCAATACTACAGCCCAAGCACTGTACCCAGACTTTTCCCAGCTGAAGCTGAAAGCTTGCCAGGCAACGGGGTTCTGCTCCTAATTCACAGTAACTGGAACAAAATGCAGCTATCCTCATCATTCATACAGACATGCAGCCCTCAGAGACTACAGGCCTGCCACAGCATACAATGCTTCATCTTGATGCTAGCAGACAGAGTATAGGGTTGTTTGTTGGGTCATTTAACTTTGAAGCATCATCATACTGGAGATGAGGAGGACTTGGAGGAGTGTGCGTTGGGCAGTTATTTTTAGCTCCCTTTCATTAAAATTGCTCTGCTTTCCTAATACTGTTTTATCATCACTGTGGTGGACTAATTCTGCCACTAGCCTGTCTGCTAATAATCCTTATCTTGATAAGCTATTCCTCATTATTTCTGACTTTTTCAGAGAATGACATCTTGGTGCCTGTCCTCCACTTTTAGCAGGAGGCATGACTGACTGCTTAGAAAGGCTTCCTAGACTCCTCTGAAGTTGTTTGATCCTGCTCTTCTTCACAGCTCCAGCTTCCATATTTGCTTCTGAGACAAGAGGGAACATTGGCCTTTCTTTGCTATAATGCTAAAAATAATGTGAGCAAACACCTGTGAATTGCAGCTGGCCCCCCTTACAATAGGTGTCCATTTCAAGGAGGACATGATGGTCCTCTTGTTTCTTCTATGGATTTTTTGACCCACCTGTGATTTCTGGGGCCAGACTTTACTGGTGGCTAGTTCTGAATGGTTCCTCCTTTTATGTAGGAATGAGGTATCATAATCTTCAGATATTGTGGTGCTAGATGTTATTTAAGGACCTTCCAGGACAACTGAATGTCATGGGCATGCTGAACTTACCCATGATGTCCTCAGTAGGTCTTACTCTTGAAAAATATGGTCTATATTCAACTTACTGGAACCCCTTTTTACATTCCTTGTGGTTATCTGAACAGGGTTTTCCCAGCAGTTGTCACTGTAGTTAAAGAAGGGAAGGGTTAGAGATTTCTTACATCTGTTGCATGCAGCTGCTGACCCAGTTTTTCACTGGRATGAAATAGTGCAGTTTAGTGCTTCTGCCTTTCTTTTCAATGAAAAAAAAAGAAGTGTGTTATTTCCTTACACAGTTGCTATTCCAACCTCTAGACTGCAATGATGACAGCACATTTCTGCGTATCTCAGACCATCTGTAGAGAATGCAGCAAGGTATCTTAGTCTCCGCATTGTCAAACCAAAAGCAGTGGCCGTGTTGTGTGCCTCTTCTGCCTGCGTTGGGGCAGGTGGGGACCCTTTCCCTTCAGAAGTGCCTGCCACAGTAAAGTTGCTCAATACTTTGTACTTTCACCGAAATATTTTGGGTTGGGAGTCTTTGCACCTTGGACGCTACTTTTGAGACGGACTTTCGAGCAGTGAGTCCTTTCTTGCATTTTCCCACAGGTGAGGGAAAGAGGGCATTTTCAGCCATTAGAAATTACCTTTCTTTGAGTAGAAAAATGTCTGCATTTTTATAAACCTCCTTTTTCTTTTTTCAACAGGAAACATGGATTTGTACTAGCTTGCCAAGAAACTAATCAAAGAAAGGATTTCACTTTCTAGTCTACTTCACTGTCAGTTCAGGATAGTCCCAGAACCATTTGCTGTTATTGATTACGCTGCTGTCCAGTGTAGGTGCTTGTCCGTAACAGCGATGGGTGAATACCCTCACTGCGATGGGTGGCAGGAATCTGCTAGCTGGTAGGGGTGTGGGACTGGGTAGACTGGTTCTGCTTCCCACCAATTTTGTTAAAGCAGTACACCCTGACTTTAAACACTGATGTCCCCTGATGGAAAAAAAACTAAAGTGACAGGTTAAAAAAAATACTTTATTGCATTATCAGGTAGCACACTCTATTGCACACAGCGTGACTGTAATTTTGTCAATGATGGTGTGCAGGTTAATATATTTTATTGAAGCTGTTTTATTAGACTGAAACTGAAATCTGTACAGGAGGCTCTTTTTTTTACCCTGAAATCTATTAGATGTTGCATCTTACGGGAGCTGTAAGAAGATTGACTCCCAAGAATAATCTTTTCCTCCCTGTTTCAAGGAAAAGTTGGAATGTTTAGTTTTACTTATGATAATTTGTATAATTTCATATGGGTTCAGGAGGTACGAGAGGACGTGTGAGATGGAGCATCCTTAATTTGCCTTTATTAACTACGTCAACTGTGAATCTGTTGGCCTCGATGTACAGTCAAAAGGGAAGACATTTTTCTGTACTTGTAGATTTATGTTAAAGAACAAATTTAAAATAGGGATGGTAATGATGGAACCTGGAAGAGTTACTCTGAGAAATGAGGTATAATAAAGAAAGACTTGGCATGTTCATTTATTCCCAGAGTTCAGTCTTTGACTGAATGCGAAGCCGGATAACCCACCATCTTGSAAATTTGAATACAAAAAAAGATGTAAAAATGGCTACAGCCTGCTTTGTTAAATATTGCTACCTGGCATCTAAAAATTATACTGAGTGTTAAAGATATCACCCCTTAATTGTCAGTGATACAAACCCAATTCTACAAAAATGTTATAAACACTCACTCTAATGTATATTCATTTGCAGAGAAACAAAAACGTTTTCCACAGTGCCTGGCACATACTGAATATTCACTGTAACAGAATGGAAGGGATTTTAAAAGTTAATGCCTTTAAAATGAGGAGATCACAATATGTTTCTGACATGGTGTTTCAACCTGGACTCTTACTTTACAGTTCAGTTAATTCTCAATGCAGAAACTGCGGTCCTGTGATGCAGAGATTTGAGAATCCTGCATTGAGTACTGCCCAACTTTGTCATTTTGCCTAAGGCAAATGGGCAAAACTTGTGTCTAGCTTTGATAGTAACAGCAATTACTTCTGTAGTAACGTGAAACATATAATGGATAAGATAAGAGTTGAAACTATGTATTAGACTATTGTTTTGGGGAGGGTAAATTTTTTCTTGTAAGACTATCAGCTAGCATTCGCACCATGTACACATCAGGGATGTTTCTCCTAGCATAATGTAACCAAGAACCACCCAAGAAAGTGTTACTTAGAGAGTGTTTGTTTGTTTTCCTTTTGTGGTCCCAGCACGAGAGTTCCTTTGATTTCCTATGAAAACTTGAATTCTGTAGAATGTGGTGGACAACCCTGGAAAGTTGTAGGCCTAATAAACAGCATGTAAAAGAACTGACCAGCTGCACCCTGGACCTTGTCCATCACAGACTCCAAAGGAATGTGACTGAAGGGAAGATAAGAGGCCAATTTGTGTTCTCTGTCTGTAGTCTGTGGATGACTGGGGGTGCTGAAGGTGTAAGAAGGTGGTGGAAAATTTTAAATTATCAGGAATCAGTTTTGTGTTAGTACACATGATGGTCTGAGGACTTTTTTCCAGAGTGAGTAGTGCCTCTGCTAAAGAGTGCAGAAACAGCGATACAATCCATCTCAGCTCCAAGGCATCACTAGCTGTACCTAGGCTCCTCTGACAGATGTTTTCAGAGAAAAAAAGGTCTTTAAAAGGAGATAATCATGGTACCGCATGGTGCTCTTTCTCTTCCACACCCACCTAGTCCTAAATAGTAAAGCCAAGATCCAGCAACTCTGCACCTGCTAGTTTCTGAGGCGATTACTATGCTGTGTTCTTTTCTATGTGTTTTTTCCAAGTAAAAAATTAGAGAAGTTTTATTTGTTTCCCCATAAATTCATAAATGGTGATAATGGGGTTTAGCTCCTTTCACAAAACACTGAAAATGCATTATTTTTTTTTTTAAGTAAGTTGGTGAAAAGAACATTCAGTTATCAGGGGAAAGAGGCTCCAGAAAATGTTGTTTTTTTCATCGAAAATCATTTTAGCTTATAAGCCATTCTTTCCTTATCTTGATGAAAAGAAAATTATCAGATCTCTAGATCAATAACGTTGAAAACAGCAACAGCAGTGATCATCCCGGCTGCATGTTGTTTTCTGATGTGCTTTCAGATCTGAGCAGTTCCGCATGCTGTAAATACCAGCCTGACTTACACTCTGGCTTCAACCTCGCATCAAGCAATGGCGAAAAAAAATAGGGGCTGTTTAAATGCAGCAAGGCTTGGAAATAACAATTTTTTAAAAATGCCAGCATGTCAAAACATTGAAGGAAAATATTGAAGTGTACCAGTGTGCTTCCAGTTTGTCTGTTGCTGAATGCTTTTTCTATTGAATAATCACATCTTCTAGGGTCTAAAGCGGTGGTTCATTGTACGTAATGCATTGCTGTCATGCCACCAGGCATTAAAAAAAAAGAGATTGAAATTATCTGGAGGAAACCAAATCACTTTATTTCAAAGACAAATTAGATTGATCTGTCTTACCATTCCCTATGGAATTCATAAGCACATTACTTGTTGAAGTGGTATCAGGCATTTTATATATTATAGCAATTTGCATACGTTCATTAAGCTGTGCTCTGTAAAGCTTTCTGACAGGGGCATTTGATGAATCCTTTTGTGAACTGCATTGTTTCTTTACGCGGAGCAATCTGTTAAATCATGCCTTTGTCCTTCAGTTTGTCACAATCAGTAAATGAAGCAGATGTTAATAACTGTGGGAGGGTTTGGGGGGTTTTCGGTGTTTGCAGAATATGGGATAACTGTGAAGGGCATGATGTGTTTGTAAAAGCGACAGCTGGTGTTATTAAAGATGGAAAGTGTGCTACAAGTAGAAACTTTCCCTGGCATCTTTTAGCAACTCTGTGAGGGTTTTTGGAACTATCAGATAGGTGGCCCCTTCTAAAATAGACACCGCTAATGTTATGCACAGCAAATTGTGTGCTTATACTTACATACAATTGTTCTTATCTTTGGCTGCAAACGTTCTGTCACAGAGCTATCTCAGCCATGCAATAATTCATAATGTTTCTCTATAAATATGTCACAAGAAATTCTCAGGTCAGCAATCCCTTGAGACGTGTCTTTGAGCAATATTGTTTCATGCATTACCGCATTAGTAGAATTTTACAGCCGGTTGGTGTTTTGAAGGTTACCTTTATGACACAAGTTTTGCTRGACCTGACAGTTCAGCCCCTGGAATCTACTACCCGACATGAAGGTCACTTGGCTGAAGATGTTACAGCCAGGGAACAGCATCCATTTAGGTGGCTAACGTGCTTCAACTGATGGGTGGTAACTCCTGTCAAGGTGTGGTAACATGAGTGCTTGTAGTCAACTGTAGAGACCTTGCAAGTGAAAGTAAAACATGCAGCCATAAAAGCGGTAAGAGGTGAGGGGGATAAGTAAGAGGGGAAAACAAAGCATGGGGAATGAATTTATGTGAAAAAAGTGTTATGAAGCTAATTGATGGAGAAGGAAATGCAGAAAAAACAGGGGACATTACTGTAGAAAATAAAGGGTAAACTTTGGCCACCCTCTGATCTTGCAGATTTTTATCGGTATTACCTAGGAAATAACTCCCACTCCTGTTATAGGTGATATCCGGCTGATTTTCACATTAACTTTAATGGCATTCTCTTTGTGATTTCTCTACGCCTTATTGTGGAAATCTCTTTTGGGGAACTGAGTAGGAGATGCAAAGGGCAGAGAGGTAGTGGTGTTACTCATGCCTCTGTGATGGAATCAGCTTCTGAGCCTGGCTCGTCTGCAGTTGACATCAACAGCAGGAATGGCAACATAGTGCATTGAATAAATAAACTTAGAAGTTGTCATGCTTATAAAGATTGCCTGAAAATATGTAGAGAAGACCAGTGAGGGATTTCTGTAGTTGTTGTTCTTGCACATGAAAGTAGGCAGCAGCTACAAATCAACGAACTGTTGCTTTTGCAAGAAGAATTGGCAGAATCTTTCATGCAGTTTCTGGATAAAAATTTCTACTGCTCCTGTTTCTCAGAGCGAGCCTTATCTTTCTGTCTGATTATCTTGCAAAAAATGAGCAGTGAAATAATTATCCATGCTGATATTTACATTTTGTCTCTCTGCTTGAAAATTACCAGCTCACAGAAGGGAACAGAGGGAGTCTAGGACTCCTTTGGTGGGCAGAGCCTTTGGAGAAGAAAATGCTTGCTCTTCAGCTGGAGCACATAGGTGCTCCCAGCCAGGTGACCGTTGATGCGTAGTGGGTATAGGCTGTTCTGTAACTGATTCGTCTTAATTCCACTGGGGTGATTCACTTTGCCTGCACTGGGAATCATGCGGTGGGTACCAGTGGTGTAGCTGCAGGCAAAAGCTCAAGCAAAATTGTGGGGAAAAGAAAGAGGCAAGACTTTTTCTAACGGGGATTCTTAATTACTGCTTTTTTAAGAGCTGTGGCTGTCTAGCAGCACTGTGTGAAAGAGTGTGTCCTGCTGCAGAATTCAAAGGTGCTAATGGCGCCACAGGAATATTCAATACAGCATCTACTCATGATGGTGAAGCTGATGTGGTCATCTCAGAAGTCATTGTCCAGAACAAAGATCGGACCAAGTGCATTTGGACACATGAACTAATTTCTCCTCTTTTTTTTCTTCCTTTGTGTCTTTCCTTGGTCTTCTGAGCCTGTTTCTTTCTCCCAATGCATCCTGCTCCTCTTTTTTGCTTTCTTAAGCACACTAGACTTATCAAATGCATTATGCTCAGGGTCACTGTGTGAGAATCACCAGGAAAATTTACAGAGACTCTAGGACTAATTGTGATGAGGTGTTATATATACATTTACAAAAATGTACATCTAGAATTTCACACCTGTAGCAGAACTGCCATGTTCAGCATTTTTGGACAAGAAAGAGGTAATGCACATAATGATATCCTTGATTTGTCATGTGGTTTCCCTATTCATGCCGCTGTCTTGCTGCAGACTAAAGGCAGAATATTGCTTAAATGTACATAGGGAAGCTTGTGGTTTCCTAATACATTTATATTTTCTGCTATGCCACTGGCAGTTTTGCATATTCAATATGTTGGTTTTGTTCTTTCATTACAGATAGTCATAGCAAAATTGCTATTTGAAAATTTGATGTGTTTTCAGAGTTTTCTACTAATTTTGAACTCGTGTGTAGAAGTTGCCTAAGAACCTACACAGTATTATATATATCTTGAATTTAATAGCCTATAAATTATCATACCATTGTTCTGATCACCCACAACACATTTCATGTGATGCACAACTTTACAAGGACTAGCTCATAAACTCATTTCCAAATAGTAGTTTCACACAATGGTTTTTTTCTTTTGTATGCTTAAGCCATATACTTTTAGTGACTTTTAAAAAAATATATTATCTCCTTTTCAGATCTTGGACTCTGAACTTGAAGCAATTCTTGGTTATAAGCTTCTTGAAACTTGGAGAATATCTGCAATAAATAGGTATGTGTAATGGATACATTCATGTTTTGTGTTGGATGATTTGGAGTGTGTGTGATCTTTGTTGACAGTKTAATGCTGAACTTCTTAAAGGTCTTGATAAATCTCAGCTGCYGCGAACGGGACAGTGTGATGGATCTTTGATGGCTGAATTTTCAGTAGCACATGTGGTATTTGTATTGCAGAAATTGGGAAGGGTATGATTCTCACAGTTTCTCGGAGAGAAATGTGTAGCCAAACTTACAAATTTAACTTCAGATGGAACAAAAAGGTGAGTCTCCATGAGCAAGTAAGAATTTTTGAAGGTAAAATCAGTGAGTCGGAAGAAGTAGCTCTACTCTTGATCCCCCCATACTTGAGGCTGTGCTTTAACTGGCTTTTTGTCTGTGTTTCCTTTGCAACTGCTAAAGGTAGTAAAGGTACGAATGTGACTAAATACTGGGAAGAAAATGGCCATAAAGGTTGAAATCTTGGGTACATTGAAGTTCCTGGAAATTTTCTCTAGTATTTCAGTGAAGCTAGTATCTCACTTGGAACATTTACAGAAAATATTAAGGCAGTTTCAGAAATACATTCTTGCATGTAACGAAGCAATTTTTAGGTGATTTGTTTTTTAAAAGTCAGGTCACACTGTATGATGCTTGAAACTCTCCTAGCAATGGAGAAGGGGAAACAAGAGAAGATTCAGAAGATTTTATTCTTTCCAAAGAGTTTATAGACCTAGACAATTTTTTGAGTCTCATCTCTAAAGAGGAAAAGGTTTCCTGAATACATGGATGTAACAATTGAACTTACCTTGATCTGTATAAGAAACTTTGAAGAGATTTATAATAGGGGAGAGGTTGAATTCTTCTTATGAATAAAATCTGTGACCAGTTTTTGGTGTAGAGGACCCCTCCACAAAAATGGGTTTTCACAGTAAGTTGCTTGTTCTGTAAGAATAAGAATRCAAAATATTTTCATAGTGTGCGTCATCTGTAGGTCGCAAGATGTCTCGCAAAAGCTGGAGAAGAACCATTGTCTCCATTTTATGTGTGGGATCAGGTACCTGCCTGGATCACTTAATGTATGATTTTCCTACTACTGGATCTCCTGGATGTTCAGACCTGTGTCCAGACCTGTCAGAGGATCCTATGTCTAACGGTGCTTTCAGAGTGTGTGCAGAACATCTCAGCAGTGTTTCTGATGATTATGTTTCCTTATTGTTTCTCAAATCTAAAGTGCCTTTACTTCTCTCCTTTTCATCTATTCCTTCTTTGTGGTGCATTTCTTCGGTCTCATTTGTTCTGCTTTGTTTTCTCCTTTGCTCCTTTGTTTTGCTTTCCCATGTTTCCTTGCTTTTTTCTCCCCTTTTTAATTCATTTTCAGTCTCTGGAGATTGGCAGCAGTGGGATCTTACACAAGGAGAAGCTTCAGAAAAAAAATCATAGCAGAATGAGCTTCCCTTTCACTGACTCTCTGGAGAGCCTGCTGTAAAAGGCAACTTGCTGTCATTCCTGTAAATTTTCTTTTGCAGCCAGCTCTGCTGGGTGTCCCCTTTGTACCCTGTGAACATCTGTGTTGCAGCTTATGTCTGAACCCAACTGGAGAACAAATGTGTGAACCTGCTTCTTATTTTGAGCAGGAAGCTGCTGCTATTAGTAGGGCACGTGGCCTCGGTTCACCTGCGACTTCTAATCCCCGTCTGGGAGTGAACCAGCCGCCTGTCCTCTTCCCTTCTGCCACCAGTGCCCTTGCCCGGGGGGGTAGCACGTTTCCCTGCTTTCCTCAAGACACTGCCCGATGCCTGTCAGTTGTCAGCATTCGTTTCTCCGTGAATTTTTCCCAAGATGTCATGCAGAGAAGAAGAAAGCAGTAAGCACTGTAGGACTTTTATGGCATAGCTTACTTTCTGTTGCTCCTGGAGACTTTTCCCTGCATGCACACAGTCATGCAGGCACCACCCAGGAGCACCACCCTTCTGCGTAAGGAAGACATCTTCAAGCCCTGAAGTATTCAGGCTCAAGGGATGCAGAGCAGAAGAGGAAGCCCCATTCCCCAGGCTGTGCACAGGATGCCAGGAAAAGGCGACAAAGTTTCTATGCCGGTTTTGGACACAGCACAAGGCAGCTCATTGAGCATAAATTGTGAACTTAACCTCAAACAGACTTTTTAGTTTAAAAGAAAAAAAAACAGGGGGTGAAGAAAAAGAAGCAACAGCGCTGCCCTGTTTGCAAAAGTGCTATCCCMCTTGAGTGTGCTCAGCAACATTTGAAAGCGTAGGTGATGAACTGCAGTCTTTGTGGCATACRTGTGCCTCCGAGAGAAAAACGAAATCTGTTGTGTCAAGTTGGCTTTGGCTTATGCTCGAAGGGTTGTTGTGAYGAGCCTGGAAGGTGCGGAAACTTTTGTGAAAGATCAGGTGCGATGGCAGAGAACGACTGTAATTCTGGGGGGAGGAAGCTGGAGGATTTGAGGTCAGCCTAAACCAGCAGCCATCAGCTGGGAAAGGAGCACAGCCGATTTAGCAAGAGCGTGCACCAGTTCAACAACTTCCCTCAGATTTTTGGGTTGGAAGGACTCAGAAATCGCAAATCTTCCCAGCTGACGTTAGCTGAAATGGCTACTGGGCAACTTTGTTTTCCTTTCCTTTTAGTAAATGAGCTCCCTTTTGGCAGAAAGGTACATGAGTTTCAGTGCTTTCCAAACCAGGTTAGAAAGACTTGGCCCCTTTCTTTCCAAAACTAACCGTCGAGGCAGTCCCAATGCACTGCAGACGTCTCTGGGCGTGTGAATCTTGCGCAGGCARTGGTCTCCCTTGTTCCTTCGTGTATGCACTTGTTATGGAGGGAAGGGTTGGTCTGGCTGATTGTACAACTGGGAGTGCTAAACAGCTAAAATGTCTAAACAAAAAAATCTGGTCCTCTTTAAACGTTGGCGGACRGATATCTGTCTTCCATCTGTGGCAGCCTATGCCAAACAGCAGAACTGCAAAGTTTGTGTTCTGAAACCTTGGAGAAATAACTGGCACGCTCCAACTTACTTTTTTTAAACTACACGCAAATCTGAAACATTAAACACAGAAACTATCGTTAAATTGTGACAAGCAGGCAGAAGCTGGGAAGTTCAGCTGGAAGGGTTGTGCCTCCTCCGTCCATACGGCAAAGCTCCCGCGCAGGGCACGGAGCCCTTCGGCGCTGCTGCACGGGCATTGCTGTCGATTAACAGCGGGCAGCGGTCGCCTGCCAGGTGGGCAGTCCCCTGGCTGTCCCCTGCAGCTGGGTCACCCGAGGCATTGCAYGGCCTGATGTAGTGGGGAGGAAGGTGGCTGGTAGTCTTGCAGGTGTGTACGGCTCACGAGACCCCTCCGGACGTGCAGGGTGGCTGTTTTCCTCCCCTTACAACCAGAAAGGTTGCACGCTGCAGCGGACAGCGCCGGGTTTGAATGGCTGTTTCCTCAAACAGCTCCTTGCTGGAGTACTTGAGCAAAGGAGCTCCGTTCAGAGGAGAGGGGAACGTGGATGAAACAGTGGGCTCTAACCGCTGTGTTTGCTCCTCGGGTCCATGGCCTGCAGGGAAGGGAGTTGGAAGAAAAAGCTGGGGTTGTAATACACCCTTTKCAGTGCTAGAAAATGTGTGTTTACAATAGGTGATTACAAGGATGCCACTTTGGTACCTAGGAACCTGGGAGCAATGTCTTCTTCTGATTCACTGGAGCGGTTGTGGCTGAGTCACGCTGCTAAACATGCCGTATGTTACCAAGTAACACACAGTGTTATTAATTGAGGATGTCAGTAACATGTTACACAACTGTCAGACTTAAAAATTAAAGCACTAATAAGGAGCTTTGAAATAGTCTTGTTTCAGATTGTTTACTGTTTATAACACCAGTAATTCTGAACACAAATTTAATTCCAAATGCAAGAAAACGAAGGAAAATGAAAGCAGTCTTTCTGCTTAAATGGCTTAATGACTTTAWGTTTTTAATAAAGCGACAGTCCCCTTATGATGTGAGTGTGTTTCGTCCACCTTACAGTACTCACCTAGCTGTCTGTCACCTGCAAGAATCATTTTTTTAGACCTCCTGAAGCTCCATTGCAGAGTTGCTGCCTGTCACTACATACCATGCATGCATGGGATGAAGATGGTAAATGTCTGAGTGGGTTTTTTAATATGAACGCTCAAGAAATCAATGCGAACAGTAAAGAAATGCATACGATCTGCTGTTGATTCTGTTATGCTTTTTTACTATGTTTGCTTCAGGAAAATGTTTCTGAATTGGAGAGGCAGGTGCACATTTATGTGTGGTGCTTTCTGTATAGATACTAATCACGCCTTCTGCTTCCCGTCCCYGTGCATCCCAGTGATGCGTATTGCTATTCACTGTGCAACGACTGGGTCTGTCATCCTACCCGTGCACAAAGTGTGTGGTGGCCAAATGTAGCAACAGGGGAACGAAGTATCGTTATTTTGTCAAGACAAGATACTCAGCACAGAGTATCATAAATTGATCCCAGGAGGACAGACCTAGAGTATAAACTGTAGTGCTTTGAATATATGCATGTTATAATTGTATTAAATGCTTTGCAGCAATTTGTATTGTATTACAGCTGACAAAGTATTTTACCTCCTAGTAACTACTGTAAATAGTGTTGATATTTTTCTTTTCCATATTTATAATTACATTAATTGCTTTGCGTATTAATAACAAACAGTTAAGTGTCAGAGCCCAAGCTGTAGCTGCCAGTAATCCACAAGCAACTTGTCTGTGTATTCAAAATATGAAACTGAAGAGTAATTGCATTTTTTGCAAGCACATATCTTCACAGCTTAAATTTTACATAGTAAAGCCCACTGTGTTACCTAAATATTATGTTCAATATCAAATCTAATGCTAACAGAAYGTCTTTCGGAAATGAAGAGAAACTTTGTGCTAAGAGATCAGAAGGTATCTGGTGAAAAACAAATGAATAACTGTCCTGGTTTCAGCTGGGATAGAGTTAATTTTCTTCCTAGTAGCTGGTATAGTGCTGTGTTTTGTATTTAGTATGAGAATAATGTTGATTACACACTGATGTTTTAGTTGTTGCTAAGTAGTTGTAGTGCTTACACTAAGTCAAGGACTTTTCAGCATCCCATGCTCTGCCAGGTGCACAAGAAGCTGGGAGGAGGCACAGCCAAGACAGCTGACCCAAACTGGCCTTTATATCAATCAACCAGTTCTCTTACTTTTGCTGTTCTGATTCTCTCCCCCATCCCACTGRGCGGTGGGGAGGGTGAGTGAGCAGCTGTGTGGGGCTTGGCTCCTGACTGGGGTTAAACCACAACAGTCCTTTTTGGCGCCCAACATGGGGCACAAAGTGTTTGAGATAATAACAGATTAACCAGAGTGTATTAAGGAATTTATATCTGTTAACAGTTGCGGGTCATAATATTGATTCATCTGTTCTTGATAGTAGTTTATATCTGATCTGCACCATGCTCTGTAGAGCAAAAGTAAGAAAACTTGTGGGTTGAGATAAGAACAGTTTAATAATCGGGAAAAATAAAAAAAAACATTTTAAAAATTGTAACGAAAAGGAAAACAACAAGGASAGAGAGAGGAACAAAACCCAGGAAAAAACAACTGATGCAACYGCTCACCACCTGCCAAACGATGCCCAGCCAGTCCCCGAGCAGCAATCGCTGCTCCCCAGCCAACTCTGCCCAGTTTATATACTGAGTATGACGCCATATGGTATGGAATACCCCTTTGGCCAGTTTGGGTCAGCTGTCCTGGCTGTGCCTCCTTCCTCTGGCACCTGGCAGAGCATGGGAAGCTGAGAAGTCCTTGACTTAGTGTAAGCACTACAACTACTTAGCAACAACTAAAATATCAGTGTGTTATCAACATTATTCTCATACTAAATCCAAAACACGACACTATATGAGTTACTAGGAGGAAAATTAACTCTATCCTAGCCGAAACCAGGACAATAGCTCACATTAGCTAGGAATTGTGACTTATTTCCAAATAGCACTAAACTTTGAAAAAGATGTTTCCTGCCTTTGAAAATGGCCTTTTTCAGAAGCCAGAGCTGGAAGATCCACATGCAGTGCAGTTTTTGTTTTTATAATGTGATTTAATTGGCCTAACAGAGTGTCACAAAGAAGCATTCGAGGATTGACTAAATTTTTCAAACAGGAGCTATTTTTTTGGAAAGTTTCCAGAGAAGAAATCTTTCTGCATTGGTATTTTGCAGACTTTAGCATTTTTATTCTTAGAGCAAATTTTAGCATAAATCTGGCTAAAACTTCAGTTAAAGAAAGCCTCTTCTTCAGCTTTCTTGTTGTTTTTTTTTCATTTTTGTTTTCTCTGTAATTATGATGCTTTATTTGTCTTGAACTCCTTGCTGGAGGCCAACATTTAATACAGGTGATGGTTTTGAAAGTTTGCAAACCACTGGTATTTTTGAGGGCTGCAGAGTAAAGAGTCAGTTCCAACTTAATATTGCAGGTGTACGCTGGACTATCCAGGGAAGAGCAAAGGTTGATTAAATTCACCAAATGAGGTGATTCGTAGTTTTCTAAATATGTCACTCAACCCAAAATTAACTCAATTATTTACTAGTCACACACATGCTAATGAATCCTGACAATCTCAATCGACCTGCTGCGATGAACTTCACTGTCACCTAATATTATTTCCTCTGTATTTTCCCTAAAAGGAAAGAGTGATCGTAGCATTTATCACACGCAGAGCGAAAACGCTTGGGGATTTTATTATTTTTTTAATACCTGCAATTCCAGGGCACTAGTAAATTAATTACATTTAATTAGTAAGGCTATAAAAGAGGCGCTTCTTTGTTGTGAGAGTGTCTCCTAAAGTTTAATCCCCCAGAGATTTCATGTGTAATAGTGATGAAAGTGGCTGCTTCTAAGTCAGCATCAATGATATTATTTAAGAAATTAAGTTGAGGTTATCTTTTCCTGCAAAATGTGACAAAATTATAAAGACATTAAAATGATACAGTAAATATGATTTATTATTATTTCTAAAGTAAGAATCACCTCGGAATGGCATTTTTTAGCTGTGTGTTACTAGCAGCTATAAGAAATGTGTAAGAAATTTGTAAGTTAGCCAAAATCTTAAATGGGTTTATCTACATTCCTGCTAAATACAGAAATATATTATTTAAATCAAAATGTGGTTATCCTGCATTTGTACTTGAGTTATGTGTAAATCTCCAGAAGGCTGCCCTGGATTACAAAATAATCTCTCTCTTTCTCTTCCCAAGGTTTTTCCCCCACAGCTTTACAAAATCCTGGATGAAAATCAACATTGATCCATAAAATAGACATCACTGTAGCGTTGACATGGGTAGGGAACAACAGCTGAAGAGATTTCTGGCCTACGGTTATTTCTGTCAGGAAAATGGAGCTAGATAAAGATATATATATAATATTTAAAGCTGCTGGGCAATGGCAGGCTGTTTGCAGACAGCTGCGTGTTCAGCCTTTTTGGCTAGAACGGGTAAGTGACTGATTAAGTGGACAAGTCAGGTCTCAGCATGCCCTTGGGGAGAAGTCTGCCGTGCCCCAGCTTCCCATGAAAGTTTTGGCAGAGATGGGTTTGAAGCTGCAACAATCTCATTGTGAGATGGGTATGAAATGGGCTTGCTAGAACCCATTTTACTGGATTTTACTCAGTGGCTGCCACCCACAGAGAAACATAAAAAGTTAAAAAAACCCTGCAATTTTGAAAACTGAAATTAAGTCATCACATTCAATTGAATTTCTTTCTGGGTTGTTCCAAATTGTTACTGAATTTGTTTGGTTGTTTGATTTTTTTTGTGTTTTTTTTAAAATAATTTCCATGATTTTCTTATTTGATTCATTCAGTGACATCAGCTGTAGTGACCAAACAGTTGTTTCTGGGGTGACAAATTGCAGTGTTACAAGCATCCTTGAATGAATCAGGTAAGAGAAACAGATCAACTAGAAATGGAGAAAGTTTGCTTGCAAGAATAAACTACAAACATTGGGTAAAAGTTTGCAGGAGAACAGCTTGGAAATCTAAACTTATTATAATATAGCTGAGTCTTCAATACATCCAAATATGCCAGCATGGCTAGYTTCATAATGAAGCACAAAGGGATCTGTCCACATCTGGTAACAGCAACCAGCTGGAGAAYGCTTAAAATAGATAAGTAACTCTATAATAAGAGTGAATGAATTTAACAGCAAGAAAAAAAAAATAAAACTTCTTGCTCATCCTCTAAACTATGACAACTAGCATCACAGCTCATTGTGATTAAGGTCTACCTCCTTAATAAGTTGCATCTGCAATTGCATAATTTGATGCATAAATTGCATCAAAGGACATTGAGTATTTCTGTTATATCACAGCTCCAGTTCTGATTCCATACTGGCACGAGCCAGGAGGTCGACTACTGAAGATGATGGAGTTGCATCAGGCTTACGTAAATGCAGGTGAAATCTGACTTGTGTTCAGTATATGTAGCAAGGAACATACTAGGTCCAAATTTAGGAGGCCCCAAATGATACTGTTGTATGGTACACTGTATCAGCATGGATTTAAATACTATTTGGGTTACATGGTAATAATGCCAAAAAGACCCTCAATGTGTACAGTGACAATAAGTATTAATTCCACTCCCGTCATGACAACTCTCATAGGGAATATTGTGCCTTGCCTGGGCTCAGACKTTATTTCCAATAAGTATGGAAATAATGGCTCACAGTGCTGCAAAGTGCTAGGAGATCTCAAGGGAAATCTCATCAGATTATGTGATAGGTTTGGAATTAATCCAAGTCCCCACTGTATTTACACAATATACAATTGTCTCTCTGATGGCTTATAAGGAAAGGTAAATGCTACCATCCTAAATCAGCGAGGGGACTTGCTGCAATACATTCTCTTGGTAGAGACTACATTTCTTGCTGAGTTGATAACATGCAACTCAGAAAATGATTATATAACTCTCTTACGCTGCAGACATATTGTTGTCTGGTTTGTAACCTCATTATGSCACATCATCATCTTTCTTGCAGTTCTCCTTGCCGCCAGTTCAGCAGACAATTTTTACATTATCCTTTTGAAAATCTGAAAGGGAAAAAATTATTGAGAACTTCTTGCTTCCAGGGTGGCTACGGCCCAGCCATAGATCCATCCATCCACTTGTCATTCCTAGATTGCTCTTTGGTGAAGGCTTCTTCACAGAGCTGCTCTCACCTCTTTGCAGACYGGTTTGGGATTGTGCCAGGCTTTGCCTGTTCAGGTGTGCAGAACTGTGTCATGTTAGGCCAAAAACTGTCTTCTCACCATCTTTCCCCGAGGAGCAAGGGATTGTCATCCATGGAAGAATGTACACTTCACACTTGTAAKTAGTGAATATCTCAAGAAGCATACGACAAACTTGCCAGCCCATGGGTTGAGTTTCTTGAATACTGCGTGCTCTGGAGGGCATAAGCTAAAAGCTCAATTATGAATCCTTATAAGAATTTAAGCATGCAGGAAAGATGTTCTCTAGTCAAGAAGTCTTAAAAGGACTGGAAGAGGAATGGTCTTCTTCAGTGATTCCCTTCTACCCTAAAGCTTGAATACCAGCGCTAAGCAGTTTTGGAGGCCCRGGGCACAGGGAAGTTAGCACAGTGTGAAATGCCATATGGGAGGTGCAAGGGCTGCTAGCCTCGAGTAGACCTTTACTTTTGTAAAGCAAAGTGACCTTCTACGTTGCTTTTGTGAACATGGAAATKAAACAGGGGAGACACTGCATTTCTGCAGCTTCTCTCTCCTCTCTCTGATTTAGCTTCATTTGTATCTGGCTTCCACATTTAGCTTCCAGTCTTCCCTGGGGCTTCCTTCCCATTGTAAAATCCGTCCTTTCTCCAAAGGCATTTTCTTTGCTCCTTTGTAAGTTCTTTCTCTTCCTCGAAGATTCAGCAACCCAGTGAAGAACCTCTAGGATCCTTTTGTTGACTTTTCTTCTTCCCTGGTAGCCTGTCGACAGACAGCCTTACAGCTCTTTTTCCTTATTGTCTGTGCTTGCCTTTATTCTTAAGAGGACCTATCTCCTTTTTCTTCCAATAGCCACTAGCTGTGTCAGGCAAAGGGTTGATCAGACAACTCCCTTTCTTTCTGCAAATTCGTTAGGTTCATGTAAACACTGGTACAAACAGTGGGTTTCATTTGCTATAAACTCTAGTTTGACTTAGAGCTTCTTTTTTTTTCTTCGCCATTTTGATAGGCTGTTGGATCAGTGTGTCAGCAGTCMCATCTGACACTAGTGTCAAAACACAACAGATACCTGGCTCCCTTTAATTAATCACAAAGAAAACAAGAGAAAACCCACATAATAATTTATTATTTCCTCTAATACTAATGCTTCTAGATTCCAATCATCTTTATCAGCTTTTAAAAACCATCTGAGTATATATTAGAATCTCGTACATTTTATCGGATAGGTACAAATACAAACACCTTCTTTTCTACTTCTTGTTATTCATGGTAGCTGGATTTTGTATGTCATTTGTAATTGTATTTTTCCCTCATATGCACTAGGGGAGGAGAAAGGACTATATAGCTCTTTATTCTTGTTTACCTTGCTGAGCCAAAGCCGTTAGAATGGGGCATGCACCATCCAAAGAGCCGTACACTAAATTCCGATCGATTAGTCACTGAGATGACCAAAAAGGAAACATAGATTGGTGATAGGGCTGTGGCTGACAGCACAAATACAAGACAGTGAGGTTGCAGCAGGAGGATCTGAGGAATCATTATGACTGGTAATGATGTATGAGAYGGAAAGATATCAGGTTGTTTCAGAATCAACGTTGGGTTTGTAATGACAGTCTAGGGAAAAACAATTGTTATTATTTATCAACTGATCTAGTTTGCAATTGAATTGTTTGGGCTTTTTAAACTTTATATGCTGAGAAATTAATAATTTAAGTACAACTCTTCATGCTTTCTGAAGCATTGAAAAATAAGAACTTGAATAGTGTATGGTACTTAAAATTGTGTTTCACGTAGAGGTATTTATCTATTTGTCATGTGGAAGGAAAATTAATAATCTTCTTTGTGCACCAAAACTTTTATACTGAATGTTTTCTAAAATTTCATTATGTAGAAGCCCTGTGGAAGCTGTGCTGTTCAAAACATTTTTGTTTTCATGTACTGTAATGTGTATTTGTTCAAACAAAGAAATGCTTATCYGTTGAAAAGATAGCAGTGATAAATTACTTCAGCTTTCGTGCTTGCTTACTGTTTTCCATTTGGCATTAAATTCCTGGTTGAATCCCAGAGGTAGATAGATCTGAATTCAAAAAGTTACCTTGATGCCTTTTGTAGCCAACCCCTGTGACCTGATGATAAAAAGGAAATTTAGTTGTCTAAAGGACCATCCTTCTTGTATAGTTTAAACCCCACTAGATACCAAAAGGATTGCAATTTTTACCGTTTTCTCTGAACTGTATTAATTTTCAGAGGATGTACAGGACCTCTACCTTTACTGTCAAACAACAGCACTTTAGATATCAACAGTGTAACTATTTGTTGAATCTAAATAGCATGCAAATTGAGCTTCCCACACTCATCCTATCTCATTATGGGTAATGCTGCATATGCTCTGTTAATTCTTTTGAAAAATTATTGACTCCTGAATAACTTTCTTTTACGACTATAAATCATATCTTCATGGGTTTTTTTTCTGTCATTGACTTTTAAGTTCAAGGGTCTGTTTTATTTCTCATCAGAAAACAAATTTCTCTCTATGCTTAACATGAAGTATTCCAGGCTCGTGTTTTCCATTTTAATGGAGGTTCATCAGTCTCCCCTGCCTTCTCCTCACTGAATAAGTGATCCTTATGCAATGCACAATGGGAGCATACAAAACCAGAAGAGTAACAAAACAGTTTAAAAAGCTAAAAGGCAGCATGCTGTAAGTTAGCTGTATTAGCATATTTGAACATAGAAGAAAAAGTAATTGGGAACTCTTCCCTCATTTGCCAATCTTTACCATGCATCAGTTGATAGAATAATTGTTACAACAAAATAGCGACACTGGCCTTCAAATAGGAGGTGCTGTATATCCCAGCTAACTCTTGAGGTCTGTATCTTCATCTACATTTTAGCTGGTCCATATCGGCTGCCCACTGAAGGACTGTAGACCTCTGCTTGTGAAGGAGATGAAGTTTCTCACACTGCTTTAGGAGGAGAATTTCCTGCCCTGGGATGAACGAACATGTGCACTTGACCAAACACGTCACATCAACATGTGCCAGTTTCTATGTGATGAGTATGAAAGGAGCCTGAGCTGACTGGGTTTGATGTGGACAGTGATATTTTATCTGATGAGTCCAATCCAGTGCATCCAGAGATTCCTGCCTGCTAGTTTTTCTTTTGATAGGCTAAGTTTTCTCCAGAGCAATTTTGCACCATTATTTCTCTCACTGCTCTTCCTTTTGTACTGCCTTCTGATACAGATTATAGCTGAGACCCTCTTTCCTTACTCCCACTCAAAACATTAGGAGTCTTGTGTTTCGGTATGGAGGCACACTGGKCTACCAACTAAAGCCCGGAGTTCAAATGTTTCAGCATTTTTTACTTGCTCTACTACTAGCTCATCCTCTGACTGGGTGATGATGGTATTGGCCTGCGTTCTGGTTTCCCTGTCTCTTAAAAGGGAGCACTGATAATGATGGTTACTCATGTCCTAGAATAGAATAGTTCAGTTGGAAGGGACCTACAGCAATCATCTAGTCCAACTACCCGACCGCTTCAGGGCTGAAATGTACCTACTGTGCTATATAAGTTGAGATATGGGACATCTTCATTTGTAAGGTAAAGTTCTGCTAAGCTCAATAAACTACTCATTATTAGAATTATTATTAACATCATTACTATTATTATTTCTGGATTCCAACTGGGTCCTCGCATTCCTAAAGGGATTGTTTTTAGTGTAAAAGCCTACCAGGAAAGGTGTACTTTTAAATAATGATAGTCAAGGAGATTTAGTATCTTGCAGAGCTGGCTCTACAGCAAAGGCAATACTACTGTTACTTCGGGGCCGTCAGAATTCAAGCCCTTCCCGTGTGGAAGAGCTGTCTGACAAAATGATTTTGAAAATGCTACTTCACATTAAAAGTAGCAGGAGAAAATTGTCCCCAGGACGGTATTATCTGCGTGTAGCCAGTAGTTTAACAAGAAGCTCTTCCAAATATATTCCTACTCTTCTGAAAAAAAAATCTGTTTTCTGGAGTACATTAGCCTGCAGAGGGGAAGAAACAGGGAAGCTATTAATATGTTTTTCCATTTAAACACAAATGCTTTCTCCTAACTCTAAGTGAGAATAGAGGTAGTTCTCTTCTGGCAAGCAAATGCCTGCTAAGGACACTTTGCTGGACGCGTTTGTGCTGGTCTGTAATCTTGGTGGTCTACACAAATGGGCACAATCCCCAGAAAAAAGACAGCAGGCATAAGTTAATTAATTGGTGGAAGAGGAGAGCACGCAGTTCACCTCCTGCCGATGGTGTGGTTGACTTTCTTCGTGAATTATTTCCCAACCCTGCAGTCCTTCCCTTCGCTGAGGGCAGGGTTTTGGTGGTGGGAGTTAGAATTAGTGGGATTTTGCCAGGAAATACCCTCTCAGTTAATAGAGCTGGGCTGCTGCAATTCTTTCTTCCCAAAGGAAATATATATGTTTGTGTATATATATTCGATTTTATTGATAGTGTTTAGACTGGGTAATTTGAAATGTGAGCGGAGCAGGCAAGCAGTATTTTGTGGAGTCTGAGAGCATCCTCCTTCTGAAAAATCTTTCTGAAATTATCTTGTGGTGAGCAGAATTTGATCCATTCTATAGATAAAAGAGGCAGCTGTTTACAAATATTTTGATGAAGCGTAGACACTGTCATGTCTAGATGGTATGATGGATTTCATTAGACTCAGAAAGTAATCCAAGCCTGTTAGAAACAAGTAAATAACCTCAAATTTCTTTCTTTCTCTCTTTCACTTCTTTTCTTTCCTCTGTAGTGCCTGAATTTTAACAACGAGTTCTTACAAAAGTCTTTGGTGACCCTTCACACAGCACTGCTCTGTGTGAAACTTTATTACAATGAAATCAACAGGGGAAAACAAGAAATCAATCTGGCCAGATAGTTATTACCTTTTTTTAAAAAGGTAAAAACCTTTGGAGACTAGAGTTTCAGTGGGCTGATGATATCTCACAGCAGAGCTGTCTTTTCCCCCTGCAAGTCCTTGTCAGAGATGGTCACGAGGAAACAAAATACTCTGCCATCACGCTCTCTCCCTCCTCCTACCCCATCCCTAACAGCAGCATGATGTTTACTGTTGTTAGTAGCCACCTGCTTCCCTTCAAATCCTCCTCATGCAAAACACGGTTGTTACAGAGCAGTCATTATACGTTTGGAAATGACAAAGCAATTCTCCAAGTCCCACTGATTATGTTGTATAGCAGCCCTACTGTATGCTGTTTCTGCTGCTTGGAAGGCTGGTAGCTGCTTGGCAAGCTAAAGAAGAAGCTTCTTTCCAATAACAGTGTTTTTCTTTTATCCTGGAGTGTGGTATTATTTTTCTAGGGGTATGATTAGAAAAGAAAATATATACAAAGCTAAAGAAATATTCCAATATATTTATAATATAATATTATGATGGGCATTAAATAAAGTCATTCAAGTGCTTGAGTTCATTCAAGTGTTTTTGGGGCTTTTTAAAAGAAATAATTGTTGCACAGAAAGTCTCGCCTGAATAGCAATTATTTGATTAAAAGAGTACTGGCCCAGGTCTTGTGCTTTGCTTTCTATAAGCTTAACCATGCAATCATTTTTTATTGCCATTGTTGAACGTAGATGGATTTAAATAGGACTTCTCCCACGTGGGTTCTTTAATGATACTTTTAAGGAAGAGAGCACAAGTGGATTGAAATGAAATCGCAAACCCACGGCTCAGGGAGAGTGTGGGACAGGGTGTGAAAGGAGCCCTGGAGCTCTCAGAAATGGCAGGAGTAGCATTACACAGCAAGGAGACCAGAGAGCTGGAGTTTTTCTGAGGATGGAAAAATAGCATTCTTTCTCCCGAGAGTCTTTTGCTTTGACTGGATGCCGGCCCCATTCTCTCTGAACCTATTGCTGCCTATAACAATACTTCCAAATGCAATTGGCACCCGTTCCAGCTACCTGCAGGCAGTTATAGAAAGCAAGCTGGGTTTCTAGGGTTTCTTAGGCCCACCCTACCTAAGAAATACAATTTCTTAAATGTGCATAAGGAGAATAAAAAAAAATAAATGGAAAAATTGTGCTAAAATCTTTGTAAAAYTTGAAACAACTTGTATTCTGTCCATTGTAATCTGAAGTAATGAGCTGGAAAGACATACTGCATTGCTGCAGATTTCGACAAGGAGTAGATAAATGCCAGAGGTTGAGCCTGTAAGACTCTGGGCAAAAATTCATGCTGCTGGAAACATTCTTGTTTTGCAAAGTGAATAGTAGCTGATTGTTAAAGCATGGTCCCTGCTGATGGCAGGAGTTTAGAAAATGGCTAAGATTCTCAAATGAAATACAGTTGAAAGTAAGTTTTAAACAAGCAGAATCCTGTCTGAAGAAGCCTGTGTGCTGTAAAACTCCTTTTGCCAAGAATGGAACAAGCAGGGACTCGACAGATAAAGAAATAGCAACAAACCAACCCAACTTTTCCAGAGGTGATGGAAATGTGCTCAGGGCAATGATGCAAGCCCTCAGTGATTCTGGGTGTGTCACCCACATCTTTCCCTTCCAMAGAAGTCCAGAAATACTTGGTGTGTCCTTCATAGTCTGGAGAGACTTGGCAAGAGCTGCCACTGAGTGTTTATTTGAAATGTAGTTCCAGGGAATTATGAAGCAGATATTCATGCAATCTCAGCATTACAGGAAGATTTGAAAAAAACAGAGATGCAATTATTTACCTTAAGGTGTCTGATTTTTACAGGTTCAAAGGAAACAGATGTGTTTCTTGTTTACTGCTGTTGGAAATTTTGCAGGGTTTATATAGAAAATATTGTATTTATCAACAAATAAATATCTTTAAATGGTGCCTAAATGCCACTGGGCTTTATAACAGAATTCTGGAGAATTACCACAACGGTCTATTCCTATTAACGTAACCTATATTGTCTGAGAAGCCACCACCGTAACTCTCTCTGTTATTAGTGTTCTGGAATATGTTTGTATTGGATCACTTCTGTATTTTCCATATCCTAAAAAGATGTTGCAAGGTTTTTGGTCTGAAAGAGAAGTACATGAAATTATTTTTTTTTTCAGTAGCATTGTAGAAATAAAGGTGAATTGAGTGGATGGGAGGAAGAAATCATTGTTTTGAGTTTCTTCCTAGTGGTCAGGATGGAGACGGATTGAATAGACACAAGGAAACTGACTTCTCCTGGAGCACGTGTGAAGATATCGTAGAAGGGCCTGTTGTTCTTTTAGTTCCATATGTACTTTCCAAAACAGCCAGATAAGTCCAGAGTTAAGGGKTTTTTTTTTGTTATAATAAACATATTTATCAGAAAAAAAGTTAAGTAAAAATTTAACGGACTCTGCCTGCCCATCTTCGATGGATGGCTCCATAAACAGGAAAAGGTAAAAAAAGAAAAAATAACATTGAGTACTATAATTTCAATAGGAATTTCACTACCACAGGTCTGCGTAAAATCAATACACTTAAGGAATTCAGCTTCAGCTGTTARGAGTTTTACTGAGTCCATTCACTTCATAGATCTTCTGGGTTAGAATACACTATTTCTGTTACACACCTTGCACAAGCCCAGGAGGTTCGACATCCCTGGAGAAGATGTTGAACAAAGGCAGGGTTTCTAGCAGCGAATCCCTGCTGCTCATTTGCTTTGGACATCAGGCAAAAAGGTCTTGCTGGTTGTTATTAGATTACCTCTGTTCAGGGTATTGAACAAGGTTAAAACTTGAGTTATTTTTTCATCCAGACACTGTGACTCAGTGGGAAACGGGTATGCCTATTTTGGGATAGGAGTTGACCTAAATTTGCTTCTTGGTCAGATTTGCATACTGACCTCTTACTTTTGGAAACTCTGAGTTATCTCTACTGTGGTCTGAAAAAATTGCTGACTGATCAGTGTTAGTGATTTGTAGTTCAATACCYCACGTTTCTTTGCTGATCTATTCTGTTTGCATATGGTTGTAAGTGGGTTCCCCAGTCAATACTAGCGTCTCAGGAGTTTGAGGCTGTATCTGGGAGAACTTTTTTATCTAAAAGCAGAAGAACAAGCGTTTGGGGTGGCGGGGAGGGGATGGGACTGGGCTTTAGCCTTGCCAATAGAGTGAAGGAGGGAATGAGTTTGTAAATGATCAGATGCAGCAGTTGTTTCGTCTTCATCACCGTTATGCTGTAAGTCAGGAGCAGCAGAACAGGAAGAGAGAGAGAAAAGTCACTCAGAGGGAAGAAGAAACTGAACGAAAAAGTACAAAAGCATAGCATGGAGCAAAGTAGGGAGAGCAGGTGGAATGAGTCTGCCAAGAGCTGGACAAAAAAGCCAGAGGAAATGTGGTAAAGCCCCTGCCAGGCCCTGTGTAGGTCTGCTCTGCACTTAAAGGCAGCTTTCTCCAGGCTAGCAATTACGTCTAGCTGGTATGGGGAGCTTCAGGTAGCAATGAAGATGCAATGGCAAAGACTTCAGCTTGGCTGTTCAGGGATCCTAGGAATGTATTTTGGATGCTGTCACACTGATATCTGTGTTTACTTTGTTTTAACAACTATTACCAGCCAGGAAAGAGAGATTAAGGTAGCCCAGTAATGTCTCCGTGCTGCAAAGGCACCTTTGTTCTCTCCTTCCTTCCCCCCTTTCCTCCCCACTGCCCAAAGGCTTTTTCTCCTCTGCTTCTCCTACCAGATAAGGGTCCCTGACTAAATATGTAGCAAGGAAGACTCACCGAAGCAAATTCTTGACCTGACTTCAAACCAGCTTCAAATTTGTGTATGAAAATGTAATAGGGTAATTTATCACCTTTATCCAGGTAAACAGATAAAATTGCAGGCAGCTAACAACCTTCATTTGTATGCTGAAAGTTAGAGGGAAGTTAGGCAGTTAGATAGCAGCACCTTTCCCTGTCTTGACGTGGATTGCTCAGAAGGGAGTAATCATCATTCATAGTTTTCCACCGGCAACTTTACCTGATACTGGCAGGTAAATCACAGAGCAGAGCATGGTGCTGTCCTCTAGCTTTGATACTTGTAATTGTAGCAGTTCTTTAGCAAACATCCAGTATAACCTATGCAGGACTTTCAGTGTCGTTTTTAAAAATAACTAAGGAGTTTGAAATAACCATGCTCTATATAAGAGCAAACAATAAAGTGCATGTGGAGGAGGCTTCATTAAGATTGCTTGACCTATGAGCACAATAAAAAGGAGGACAAGACAGGCTTTCCTAGTGATTTACTTTCTATGCCCATGAATCATGTTTTTTTCCTCTGTTATTGTGATTGCATTTTTTTTCTCAGCACTGCTCACCCTATCATTATGGGTAGAAAAAGTAAAGGGATTGTGATATTTTCTCAGCAGTGATGAAAGGAACAGGACACTTCAAGGACATGCTATAAAAGTTGTTAGGACTGCAAGATGCTGTAGCTTCTTCAAGATGAAAGTACTGTGTACGGTCCATATTGGATTAATGTGCGTCACGCTGAAGGATGCTAGCTATACCATAAGCGACATTGGTCTTGCATGTTTACTTTTTAACTTCCATTTATAATTACTTCCTTTTTTTCCCCAGCATTTGTGGGTGAGTACACTTTTAAGGCTGTAAACCCCATGGGAAAGAGCCAGGCAGTTCATGTTGGCAGAGAGTCTGGCAAAAGATGCTGTTTAAGTATTTACCACCAACAACAGAGAGTTGTTTAAAAAAAAATTGTACGTTTCAGCATATTGTCTTCAAGGGCTTTATTGGAAAAGAAAAAATAAAGGCACAAAATTTTGGAATTTTTAAAGAGCTTTCAAAATGTTAAGGAGTATTTGAAAAGTAGTGCAAGTGAAATATATTTTAACTTGGATTGATGTGGGTTGGCTTTTTCCCTAATTTCAGTAGAGAGGAAGGGAAGAGAAAGCAGGAGGGGCTGCGTGCTCCACAGTTGGTGAGAAGCCCTGGGATTGGAAACCACAAAATGAAAAACAGCAGATGTGAAACAGTGGCTTCTGACTTCCTGTGTATGAGCACAAATGCATCAACTTAATAACATCATTTAAAACTCCTCTTTTGGGGCCATGGAAGAAAAGAACATGGAAGTAATTAGTACTAGTCTAAAAAAATCCACAAGAAGACATTTGTCCTTGGTAAAGTGTTTCTCCATATTGCTTTATAGTTTCTATTTATCCAGACAAATTATTCCCTAAATGTAAAGCAGCACTTCTGACATCATATGAGATTACTATGCAAGATTATTATGTGGACATGGCTTTGTCACAAAAGACAAGTGTTCCTTGGGCCGTGCGGCAGAGCTGTTTGCTGACTGAAGGGAAGGATGGAAACCCCCACTGTATACCAAACTTCAGGCTGTAGTTCCCTTCAAAAATAACAATTTTAATCCAATTATACTAGGAGGTTGGAGAATCAGTGGGCTTTCATAGTGATGGTATTGTGTGAAATATTAGTTGAGCTATGCAGCTGAATAACTAGAGAGGATTTAATTATGACAGTTACTGGTGTTTTTCAGAACATCAAAGACCTAGCTAGCGAATTATGCAGCAGATGTATTACATGAAGTGGAAGTTGATCACGATTTTCTGGATATTCGGGGTTTTTGTACCAAGTGAGAGCATAATTATTGAATACCTTCTACTACAGTTCTTGCAGGTGTTTTTTGGTTTTGTTTTGTTTTGTTCTGCCCGCCCCCAGTAGTTACCTTTATTTGGTAAAATATGTATTTTCCCTTAATAGAAGCTGTGGAGAAAAAGCATCTGCTTCTAATTAGCTCAGTCACTTAACATCATACTACCAAGCATGTGGTTTGGCACACATGGAGGCTAAATGTAGATYGGTTTATCTTAAAGTTGATGTTTTTTAACTCATGCAACCTGAGTAGTATTTTTCTTCAAAAGGAGTTTAGGCAGTAAGAGCAGTACAAATCTTCTCCAGCTCTGCAAGAATGGCAGGAAACATAGGCTGCTATCAACAAAGCAAACATGGGTCACTCACAGGTGGGCTGAAGGATATTCTTTTCCGTTTTGTTAAAATATCCACAGGCAGCCAAAAGCAATCTACTTTTTGTGGTGCTGTTTTATTAACTGAAAGAACCTCATGAAATTTTTACATATGAGCTGCATTGTGAGGTCTCAGCTCTTCTGAAGACAGCAGCTGCAGTGGATCAAGTTTGTGAGAGGTCGAGGTAGACATTATAGCACACTTTTATCACATGTACTGTGGTTGTTGCTTTTCCATGGTGTGCTAACTCAATACTGTAAACACCAACCACCTCCAAAACTGGATAAATTCCTGTGCTGAAGTTTGAGGGTGGACGTGACAGACCAAGAAAATGATGGCAATGCAGTTGTTTGGTGTCTCCACCACATGCCAGCTTCTCGTCAGCTGCAAAAAGATGAAACACCACTGGCATCAAGGGGATTGCTCCCCTTTTTACCAGCAGCAGTGTTAGTTCTGTGGCATTCAAGTACTACAGGACCTGGGGTGCTGGTTGACAGCCGGCTGAACATGAGCCGGCAGTGTGCCCAGGTGGCCAAGAAGGCCAACAGCATCCTGGCCTGTATCAGGAATAGTGTGGCCAGTAGGCGGAGGGAGGTGATCGTGCCCCTGTACTCGGCACTGGTGAGGCCGCACCTCGAATACTGTGTTCAGTTTTGGGCCCCTCACTACAAGAAGGACATTGAGGTGCTGGAGCGTGTCCAGAGAAGGGCGACGAGGCTGGTGAAGGGTCTGGAGAACAGGTCTTATGAGGAGCGTTTGAGGGAGCTGGGGTTGTTTAGCCTGGAGAAAAGGAGGCTGAGGGGAGACCTTATCGCTCTCTACAACTGCCTGAAAGGAGGCTGTAGCAAGGCGGGTGTCGGTCTCTTCTCCCAAGTAACAAGTGATAGGACGAGAGGAAATGGCCTCAAGTTGCACCAGGGGAGGTTTAGATTGAATATTAGGAAAAAATTCTTTACTGAAAGAGTGGTCAAGCATTGGAACAGGCTGCCCAGGCAGGTGGTGGAGTCACCAACACTGGAGGCGTTCAAAAAACGTGTAGATGTGCCACTTCAGGACATGGTTTAGTGGGCATGGTGGTGTTGGGTTGGCGGTTGGACTTGATGATCTTAGAGGTCTTTTCCAACCTAAATGATTCTATGATTCTATACAGGACTTGAGGAGACTTGCGGCAGAATTCTGAGAGTGTCTCTAACCGAGAGTAGTTTTGTTTAGGTCTCCCATGAAAAAACACAAACCCAAAAGGCACCATTTGGGAGAAGAGGCTTGTGATGTTCAGAGTAGTGTATTTCCTAATGATAGCACTGACTATGGTAACAGATATTCCTCTGTTATCTGCCACATTTAGTTCAGATTGAAAGCAGTACACAAGTGCGAAAACATTCCTTTTTTACAGTAGCAGTGTTTGAAGAATTTCTTCTGGGAAGAGCACTGAACTGGTAGATCACTGCTGTCATCCTTTTGGCCTAACAGGCCTTTTCCAATTCTGCAAAGCGGACAACAGTTAAGGGAAAAAATGAACAGCCTTTGCTGGGATGCTGCATCAGTTGTATGAGAAACGGGAGTGGGTCATTCTGGACATAAAATTCCATGGAAATATGTTCTGTCAACATCAAGACATTTGAAGACCCATCTGCTCAGGGTGTGTCCGCTTCTTCTGCCATGACATCTGTTTGGAGGGAGGCGTAAAATTCCCCTTGTGATTCACGCCAGTGCTACAGAGCTGGGAAACTCCTTACTCCTTCTCTTCTCTCGTTATGTGTGGTGTCTCACCCTTGAATGGGAAAGACTGGGGGTTGCTAAGGGTCCCAGTGGAAAAGAAGGTTTAAAAAAAATTGGGAGGAATCAAATGGTAATTTCTCATATCATAGATGCTGTGAAATTTGGCTCTTATTGTGGCACTATTAAAATGTCTGAAAATGGTTTAGTTCATAAAACACCGTAGAAAAGATTTTTGTGATGCATCCTTTCCAAAATGGGATAATGAGTAAGAAAGCAGAAGGCAAAAAGCGGGAGTTTGTTTCAGAATCATGGATATTGTGCATTAGATATTATAGATTAGAATGGAAAATCTGTTATTTAAAACTGCTGTTCAAAATCTCATGGTTTGGACTAGTTCATTTTCTCTTCCACTTGGGTTTGAACATTTCACGTCCCTTGGAAATTAGATGTTGAAACTAATGTTCCTGGTAATAATGCATTAAGCTGGAAAGTGCTGGATCGCAAGCATATTAAGCAGTAAATACTCTGAGTTTTTATTGTTGCCACATACCTTTTGATAGCCAGTCTCATAATATGATGCCTCGAACTGGTGTGTTTATTGTTCTAAAAATGAATAGGCAGATGTTGACCTTGGCTGCCAGATAGAAGGGAAGATTTCCAAAGCTGCATTAAATGGTCTATCTTTATTTTGGCTAGGTCGCTTATGTGTTAACTGTGATCTGTAAGTTTAGTTAGAAATTTTTTTTTAAAATACTGTCAGAAAATCAAATCCTGTATTTGCATTCCTAGTGGGCAGAGGAACAGGTCAGTCTCTTGTCTTACTGTGATACACTGAACACTTCAAAATGCTTCTACATCTATGCATTTGAGGTGGGTACTGCTGTAAAATCCAGGTCACTTCAGTTGCACTAAAGCTGAAACAGTCTCAGAGKTTTTTTGGTAATATATATGCCCACTGAGTTACAAAAATCGGTTTCCTCAAGGCAGGCTTGCTTAGCATAGGCAGAGTCTCACAGTAAGGTATTGAACCGGTCTTTTTTATAGAGTGGAGCTGCCTCTGCCTCATACTTTGCAGCTCAGATAATGGGCAGATGAAGCGCAAGACACCTGCTGAGCACATAAGCATATCCTTAAAGGGATCTATTTTGTGGAATTTGAGAAAACAGAGTCTGTTTGGAATAATCTAGCTAAACTACCAAATATTCAACTTCCATTTATTTTCAGTTGTCTGTGAAGGTAAGGAAATTAGTGTTTGCCTACAGAGGAATCACACTGGATCTGCCTTTTAAGTTGTTACAGGATATACAGTTGGGTAGGCACATCTGTGGGCTGAAATGAGAGAACTGTCTCTCGTTTGTTTTCTCCAGTCAAGCATAAATCTCTAATTTTAAGGGCATTCTACCCTTGGTTTAGATTTGTTTATTTTAGTTTTATAGACCTCATTTTAAATCCATTTTAATGAGCTGTTTATGCAGTGATAGTGTTTTTAATATATGTTTAGGTTCTATGCGACTGTAAGTCAGGCAATGATGCGTGAAGAGAGCATGAATTCATAATATGGCAAAGGCAACTGAAATACCTCCGATGTACCAGCCAACCAAGGTTTTGACGTGGGTGCCTGTCTGCTGGTTTGCTTGACCCTGCCAGAGACCGACAGTTCAAGCTGCCATTTCTCTCCTCAGGGGTGACTAATGTTGCCGGCCCTGATGCATCCTGGAGCTAGTTAGGGCTCCCAGCCTGGTGCAGGAACGGTCTCAATGATGCTGTGGTTGTGAGTGTGGGATGAAGATCAGGGAACAGGGGAATGCCAGGAACCAGCATTTCATCCCATATGCCATCTGCAGGACAATCGTTCCGCACTTACCTCACTCTGCATGGGTCAAGCTAGCACCTCTGATCAGCTCAACAGTCAGCTTCAGCCAAGGCCATAGCTGGCTAGCTTGAGAACCTCTGCAAGTATCTGAAAAGTGTTGCAAGCAAACACAGATCCCGGAAACCCAGAAGCATCTCTGATAGGAGGCATAATGCATGGATGTTAGCTGGGCAAAGACTTTTCATGTGCTTTGTTTGCCTACAGCTTTTCTAATCATGGCAGATCTGCATGGGACAGTTTGGTGACCTGAGCCTTGCCACAACGCAAGGCATGACAAGGCCTTTTGATGGTCTTTATGTGTGCCTAGTTCCTGACCGCTCATAAGGAGCTTCATAATTTGTCTCCAGACATACCTTGAATATAATAACAAGAATAATTAAAACTCAAATAGCAATTTGGTGCTCTGACCATCTGGGATCCAGGCTGAGAGATGAGATATAGTACAGACCCTAAAGCTGTTAGCAAGGTAAGCTTTCTTACTCTTTTTTGTAATTAATTTAAATGGTTTTAAAATTATTTTTAGATGAGTTCATACTCACAACAGCTTTGAAAATCTGGTGTCTTACCGGTGGGATCTGACTGCTGCTTTTACTGCTGTGTCTTGTTCTGATTCCCAGCTGGAAAAACTGAACCTTTGTATCAGCTGGGTGCAACCTCAGCACAGCAATAAAGGAAAGCAAACAGAAATACTTGGAAGCTTTTCTAAACACCATTTAGAGAATCCCTTTTCTAATATATGGACCCCAGAGAGAAAAGAAAACAGGGAGGAAGAGGATATTACTTGTGCTTTCTTAGCATAAGCATGTGATGGCTCTGTTACTTGCTTGCAAAGAGGATGCTGAGAAGTACCGAGCATATGAAGTTAAAGCTGATGAAAGTGTAATACACAGTAGTGTTTTATGGAATATCACTTTTTAACAGGGTTTTCTTTTCCCCTGGTAGAATAGCCTGGAAAGATTGAATTGGGTTTTATTCCACTAAATCAAGAGACTACACATTGAGGTATAAGGGAGGAACTGGAAGAATGGCAGAGCCAGAGCAGTTAATTCTGGGCTCACCTTTTAGCTTGTACATCCCAAGTATAGCAGAAGAGTAAAGAGGAGTCGGAACTGCACCAATTCTTTTCCAACCTGACATAGTGTCTCCGTGGCAGGGTGTGCCACTCCAGTGCTGCCATTCCTGGGCTCATTAGACCCGGTAAGAGAGAGAGCTAATGCTATCAGGTGCAGTGGTACACTGATGCAAATGGGCAACTTTCAGGACCCAAGTTAAGCCAGTATGGCACTGCACCCTGTGACCGTGACAGCTCGTTTGGAGTTAGAAGGGCTTATCCTGAGGCTGTGTATCAAACACTGAGGTGTTTGATATATCTCATGCCCCCTTAGCTGGGGAAAGCCTCCCGTGAGTATGGCGGCGTTACACTTCCAAAAGCCTGTATAGGGGGACCAACGAGAATGAATTCCAGTTAGCAGCAAAGAGGAGAGGGAATTCATCCAGATGCCAGATGCTGGGTTCAGTGGAAAAGGAAAGGGAAAAAGGATGGTTGTTTCCCTGAAGGACTTCTTTTAAGTTACAGGTGAAGCTGGATCAAGTGAGAAACTCTCTTATCTAAGGGTGGATATAGGTCTAATACTGACTACACCATTTTTGTTTCATTAGAAAACTCTGTCTTTAATGCAAGAGGAGTGGCAGAAAAACGTCCTGATGTTTTTCATTTTGCAGCCAGCACCACAAAGCACACAATCAGCTCTTGGCAGCCCAGCTATTCGCAGCGTTGTCCCACGCTTTGCTGCAGCGGTGACTGCGACAGCAGTAGTTTGAAGAGCTGATGCTGTCCCAGGTTGCCAGCCGAGCCCTGATACTGGCTTCTGGGCTGGCCCTTTTAGAGRGCGGCCAGCTGATGTCTCCACAATGCTGTCAGCTTCAGGGCTGTTGGTCAGATAGATGGCTTACACCTTTTAGTCTCAAAAATCTTATGTCACCCGCAAGGCTTAGGACTAACGCAGCCAAAAGGCACTTTTTTCAGGGCCACCAAAAGGTGCATTTTTCTACCAGGGGCTCCCAATAATTTTTTTTCCTTTTTGCTGTTGCTCTGTGCCTGACAGACACTTGAAATCCCCACTTGAAGATCCGCACAGTGGTGGGCAGCCTGGGGTTAACCTGAGCAATTCTGCCAGCTGTCTTTCAGACCTGGGTTTGCCAGCCTGTCAGCATTTGCGATCCATGCTACTGAGAATTATCAGGCCCAAGAACAAGTAACGTCACCAAAAAGGCAGTTCAGAGGCTTGCCTTTCAGTCCATCTTTAGCAATTGTCTCTTAAATTGGCTGTGGATCTTGCAGGAGCCATATGAGGTACCCTGGGAAGCTTTATCAGAGGGGGGATACCAAGATGCCAGTGGGAATTGCCACTGAGGGCTTCCGTACCAGCTTCCCAGCCCTTTTTAGCTCATTCCCAGGCTGTGAGCCAGGAAAGTTCCTGCTCAGTTCAAGTGTGTGATTCCCAGATATGTTAGCTGTGTCCAGGGGATGTCTGACGATAAGAGTACAACCATACAACTAAGAACAGCTGAGAAGAGTGCAGGGAAAGGAGGAGGATAGGGACTGGCAGGACTAGACAGTTTAATTGTGAAGCCCTTCCCTTCTCCCTCATCTGGGCAGCCAGGCAGTCCCTTCAGCTTGCATCTGAGGAGCTTCTCTTCAGCACTTAATTTGCACCTTTTCAGGGTCCCACCAGACCCAGGGGAAATAAATAAATACATACATATATACATACGTGAATAAAACCCCCCTAGCAAATGAAACAAACCAAAATCACCACCAGACAAACAGAATCAGTGGTAGGAGGGAGGAGAGCTTGGTTGTAAGTGGGTCACATATAGGAGAGACTGCAAATTTCTTGCTCCATAACAGGTCATTTCCACCCTGGGTGCTGTTCACAACAGAGGAGCTCCATTGATTTGGTGCTCAAACAAGAGGATAGAGGAGGATGACATCCTGGAACAGTCTTCCACCACCTTGTGAAGGACTGGGACAGTCTCTCCACTGAGAGTTTCAGAATAACTTGTTTTGCTGCATGGGACCTACAGGCTTGAAGCCTTTGAAGAGCCAGGAACAGGGCTGGTTCAGTCCAAATTGTCTTGCAGCTATGTAAGAAGGAGGGCAGCACATTTGTACATTGCTGTCTAGACATATACATACAGACTGACAATTTCTGTGCATCCTTCAGAAAAATAAAAAGTGACCCTCCAGGAGGCTGTCCATGTAGGCACCCTTCCTTCTTTGCCCCAGGTTGGAAGTCTTTTGGGACAGTTAGGGACTGACTGAGGATATCCCCTTGGGATAAGAGGWAGGGGGGAATTAGCATCCCAAGAACACCAATTTATTGTAGCAGTTGTGTATGGATGCTGCCCTCCAGCCAGTGAGGTAGAGCAGGATAGAGATGAATGCTGCCAGGGGAAAGCCTACCTACCCCTCAGCCCTGCTGTGTCACCACTCATTACTGTACTCCTGCCCTTGAAATTCTTCATTTCTAATGGCTTTTTTCGCTCTCTGCCTTACTCTGTTGGTTACTTAGTCTGAACTTGGCTTTCAGCCCCATCAAAACCCTTCAACCCCCTGCTCTCCTTCCCACCTCTTTGGTCCTACTTTCCTTAATCTACTTTTACTCCCCATCTTTCTGTATGTTCCCAGGGGAACACAAATTGCTGCTAAGTGCCAAAAGATACACCCCCATAAAATAAAATAAAAAAAAATTGAGATGTGAATGTAGCGAATGTAATTAACTGCCTAATCTCATGATACTTGTCCTTTCTTCTTCTTCTTTTTCCCTTAGGCTTTGCTGTTCTCTCTCACTCTTTCACTTCTGCAATAGGAGTAAATTCCTCACGACAGAGGATTGTCTTTTGCTTGTTTAATGTGATTACTTGTTTTAAGCACTACCTTAATGATAATTCTAAAAGTATAAGGCACGGAATAGTTTCTGTACCCAAACTGTGCAATACTGAGACACTGTAGCATGTTACTGGAAAACTCTGTCTTATTCCTGCGGGTGAAACAACAGATCATCTTAACGGGAAATGAAATGACTAATAGCAACTGGCCCGCTCTGCTCCTGTGACAGGCCAGCTTGTTGAGAGTGGTTTGGTGACTGATAAGATAAGGGAGTGGAAAAGAGACGTTGAGAGGCTGTTTCATTGGAACTTAAACAAATCTCACGCGCTGTAGATTGGTTGATGTCCTGCCCTAATATTTCAATTTTATTATTAACCAGAAAAACAAAATCAAATCAAAGTTCCCAAGGCACAACAAAACAAAGTGAAAGTTCCCAAGGCACAACAGACCAAAACAGGCTAAATAAAAATATGCTCGAAGATATGCATAATGTATTAACTGTATTTTGCTTCATTTGTAAAGAGCAAAAGACAACAAATAACCAGTGTGTTGGCCCCTTATGGGCCTTTGTCAGGGACACACTTCTCTGAGCTGTTCAGTAGRGAAGAAGATTTTAAAAAACATTTTTTCATAAGAGTTTTTCAAGCTGCCCTAAAAGTATATATTAACTATTATGTGTTCTTGGGTTTTATGTGAAGCAGGACATTTCCAGCTCTCTGACTAGATGGAGGAAATTTATGCCACAAATAAAGCAACCAGTTTAAACCTGCAAGCCTGTCTCTGGGCACAAATCCTTGTTCATGAAAATGGGTGCTACTGAGCTGCACAGAAAAATTTACATGCATGTGGGCTGCCAGAATTGGACCTTTAAACATAGTTTCTATGATGTCCTCCTCAAAATTGCAGGTAATAATTTAGAAGCTTTTTTTTGTTCCCTTTTTAGTCATAAATCCTCTTACAATGTAACTCTAAGTAAAGCAGATTTAAAGACTGTATTTTAAAAGCAGGTGTTCCTTTTTTTTTTGTTCTTTTGTTCTTTTTTTTTTTCCTTGAGGGGGAGTATCCTGCAGATGCTTTAGAAATTAGAGCCTTATTTCCAGTGCAGAAACAACTGTTCTGGCTCAAGTGATGTCCTTACTCCTGTCCACACGCTGTCTAGTCCACACCCAGCTGTCTGCTGCTTTGTGCCAGAGCCAGCCATCACTTGGAAACTTGTAGGAAACATCATCAAAATATGTCCTAAACAGAATAGCATGGGTTTTCTGAGGGACTTCATATCCTCTTCTGCACTTAAAGCACTATATATATGCTGTGGTGCTGTTGGCAGATGGAAACCAGTGTTTTTAACAAGTTGATTTTAAAGGTGGCAGATTCCAGGCAAAAAAACCTAGATTTTCTTCCTATGCTAATTGCTTTTGGATATACACCTCGATATCTAAAGGAACAGTATGAATTTCAAACCTTTACCTGAAATGACCTTTGCAGAAATCTGGATATTTGTCTTTGCAAACTTGTAGTCAAGTATGTGTAAGGATTTCTTTTGTTGAACTAATTCTCAAAATGGGCTCAGGCTTTCTCTGTGACCCCTTTACACCCCATGGAAATCCCTTTCTAATTTTTGTAATAGCTTCTATGTTCAAAAGCTTAAAAAACTAAATTGAAATATTTCAGTCTAACTACAGAGCATGTATGTAAGTAGAAGCTTGTATTTCAGAGAAGTGCCCCATTTATATTTGTAGGGTGCAAACTACATCGTGTGCTGTCGTACATGCAGACCATCCCTGTTTTCGGAAATGCTTTATGAGACATTTCTTCCCTAACTAATTTCTTGCTTTTATGATCTTTAATATGCATATGTACTTGCAAACACAGAAGTTCAACTGCATAAATGGCTGCTGTTCTTTGAAAGTATGGCTCTTAGGACTGAAGACCCTGTCTCCGTATTTTCCAGAGGTGGCCTCTGTTCGTACTTACACAATTTTCAGTATGAGCTGCCTGTGCATGCAGCTTTTTCATTATTCTGTTATTATTTCCATTATTAGCTCATGTCACAGATGCCTTAGCGATGGGCACATTACAAATGCACATACAAGTCACTTGCAGGCACAGGAGGAATCTGTTTTGTTTGAAACGTGACCTTAATTTGTGTGGCTGTAGTTGCTTGAGCGCAGACACTTTGCAATTTTTGTGTTTGAGCAAGAACAAGTGCTTTAAGAATTTTTTCTAATACAGAATTCTTGCTCCTCTTTCGTGTTCAGAGGACGCAGGCTGGTTTTGCAGAAACTTTCCACATGCAAAGCTATAGAGACGTGAAAGGATGCCATTAAGATTCTCCCTTGGAAGATACCCCCTGATATATTGATTGCTGTTTTTTTTGGGGGGGTGTTTATTTTTATTTCATTCAAGCTTTTCTTTGCTGATAGCTTTTTGCCACTAGTTGCAGACTCCAAAGTCAGTGGTAACATGGCAAAGGCACACCCAAAATCTAACAGATCTTAATTATACTTTTGTTTCTTAAAGTCTCTGTCAGGCTGATTTCTGCCTGAAGAGCAGCTCGTTAACCTGGAAGCGAGCAGGTGATGAGGGTAGGGAACCTGTTCAGAAAAATAATGACCCTTCCTTCTGTCAAGGGCATCTGCCAGCTCGTTACTGCGATGGCGTGGAGTTGCAGAATCCCTCAGGTGTCCTCGCTGATTCTTGCTGATAGTTAGCCAGAAAGGCTCTTCTCATCTCAAGCAGAACCTGTTGTATATGATCATTGGCATGGTGAGACACACGTGTATCCCCTCCAGGCTTAATTATGTGACACACAACGACTGGGAGTGAAAGTGGAGTCCAGCAAGAAGCTCTAGCAAATCTCCATCCCAACAGTTTATCTAGTAAGAAATAGCCTTTGGGAACCCCCACAAGCACTGCTCATTCCTCTAGTCTGTAGTCCAAAACATGATGTATTTCCAAATTCTCTACTCTAAATAGCTTAGGACAGCAGTTTTCAACCTTATTTGTGCTGTTAACATCTTCCAACCACAAAAATCACTTTGTGGCCCCAGTCCCATCAGATTATTTTAAATAAATTCAAACATGGCAAGTGCTTATAGCCCTGCTGGAAGCATTCTGCAATTGTGATTGGTTCATGGACCTTGGTTTTAGGGAAGGCAATTCAGTCCAAAAGACCACTTCCCTCTCTGCCTAAAGTTGATCCTCTGATACCATCAGTGCATAATTTTTTCTGGGTCAAGGACAAGACTTTATCATAAGTAAATCTCTATAAGAAACCAGTATCAAGAGAAATCAGAATAAGCCTTTTGCAAGAAAGGGTAAAGTTAAAGCACACACAAAAAAAAAAAAAAAAAAAACAAGTAAGAGTTTGTGTAACTCATTAACTTCTGACATTTTAATGCCTTCCCTCCAGGAAAATGGAAGAAGTGGATGATGTTTCTCATCTAGAAGGGACTTGTTG
>JASVER010000054.1:4530022-4682335 GCA_030449065.1 Oceanodroma leucorhoa | reverse complement strand
AAGTAAATCTCTATAAGAAACCAGTATCAAGAGAAAAAAAAATAAGCCTTTTGAAAAAAAGGAAAAAGTAAAAAAAAAAAAAAAAAAAAAAAAAAAAAAAAAAAGTGTACGTTTGTGTAACTCATTAACTTCTGACATTTTAATGCCTTCCCTCCAGGAAAATGGAAGAAGTGGATGATGTTTCTCATCTAGAAGGGACTTGTTGAAAGTCTTGTCCACACAGTAAATCCATGTTGGCAGAAAAGTATCCAAGACAGAGAGTTACTCATCTGAATAATATCTTAAATATTAACGAGAATTTATACTTCATGTGCAATTTTCCCAAATCATTGCACTGATTGGAAAGTTTTGCCAGCTGCTCCAGTGCTTTGACCACTATTCCTAAGAGTCTCCTTCGTTCTCATTCTTTTCTCCAGTAACAAAGTAAGAAGAAACCCGAGTTTTGCTTTCCATTGCTCCTTATGATCAGCTCTGGGTATGGACTCAATTTGTGCTGCTGTTGCCACTGTAGAAAACCTATGATAACGCAAAGTTGCTTTTTGTTAATAGAGCYAGCATTTGCAGTCCTAATAAAAGCATTGTCGTCCAGGCTGTTGTTTTCTCTAGACTTACTGCTGCTACCATGTCACAGGCAGACTTCATGGTCTTAATGCTAAAATGGCTCCTTGCTGAGGGAGTTACTCACAAAGGGGGTAGACGCATTGCTATTTTTCCTCCCACATGCATGTGCACTACCTTCCTGGTATCTCTTAGAAATTCTTTCCTCCTGTTATTAGTGGTCCCATTTCTAGGTATATGGAGGTTGCAGGGTTGCAGTATTGTGTATTGGAGATGCAGCTTTGCAGAACAATGAATAATTGTATTTGCAGGATACCGTCAGTCTGGATAGAAGACGCAAATATGTCATCTCTTGACAAAGATTGAATGGGTCTCAGTCTTTTTTTTTCCTTTTTTTTTTATACTGAGTTACAGAAATGTCTCTGCAGTCAATTGTGTTGTACCACTTTTGGCCCATTTTGTGATCTGTTCATGCTGGTGCTGTACAGTGTTTAACCAGGCTACTCTGATATTAAGAAAATGTGTGTTTGCGTGATACAGTTCCTTATTATATTATAATGGGAAAATTACTGCTGTTTTTATTCCTGTTCGGTTCAGCAGTAATTTAAGCTCAGTTGTAGCTGCTTCATACTAATATTCAAGTGGTTATGTGCTCTGAAATATAATGGTGTTCCTTACCTTTCTCCCCTCATTTCTGTGCAGTCTCTCTCAACTGGCTGTTCTGTCTTACCTGTGTGCCTGCTACTGCTCTGGGCTCAGGTGGCCAASTCTCGTCTCCTTGTTTCAGTGCTAGTCTACTCATAACAAAAATCTGTATATTTTGCTCACATTTGGGCACACATTTCTAGGGCATTTTGTTCTAGCTCTGTGCTCTGCAGCCTCCTGGATGCTTTCAGATGGACCTAGCTTAGCAGGAAGTGGTTATTGCCCTCTATTCAGCACTTGTGAGACCACTTCTGAAGTACTGTGTCTGGTTTTGGGCTCCCCAGTACAAAAAAGGCATGAACACACTGAAGCAAGTCCCATGGAGGGCCACCAAGATGCACAACGGGCTGGCGGAGAGGATGTATGAGAAGCGGAGAGATCCGAGACTGTTCAAATGAAGAGAAGGCCACTGGGGATCTTACTGCTGTCTATGACTATCTACTGGGAGAGGATAGATAAGTCAGAGCCAGATTCTTTCCAAAAGTGATAGGAGAAGAAGCAACAGACACAATTTGGAACATACAAAATTCTGATTATGTGTATTTGTGGGAAAAAAATCGTCATGGGTGTGATCAAACACTGACACAAATTGCCCAGAGAGGCTGTGAAATCTCCATCCTCAAATATATTTAAAACTTGACTGGAGAAGACCCTGAGCAACCTGCTTTGAGCAGCAGGTTGGACCAGATGACACCCAGGGGTCCCTTCCAATGTAAATTATTTTATGATAACCTTATCCCCAGAGGGAGAGAGTAGATTGTATGGGCAGCTTTGGAGGTCTGGATGGGAAGCTCTGTGAATCAGTCTCCAGAGAAGTAGGATTTGGGGGAGATAACTAATCACTGAATCATAGAACAGCCCAGGTTGGAAGAGACCTTGAAAGATCATCTGTGCAACCTTTCGTGGGAGAAGGAGCCTAGATGAGATTATCTAGCACCCTGTCCAATTGCATCTTGAAAACCTCCAGTGATGGGGACTCTACCATGTCCTTGGGGAGGTTGTTCCAGTGGTTGATTGTTCTCACTGTAAAAAATTTATTTCTTATATCAACATGAAACCCCTCCTGGTACAACTTGTACCCGTTGCCCTTTGTCTTTTCCATGTGGAAAGAAAATTTCTCTCGTGAAGAGAGAGCCTCCATCCTCTTTGTAGCCGCCCTTTAAGTACTGGAATACTGTGAGGAGGACCCCCCCGAGCGTTCTCCAGGGTGAAGAAAGGCAATGGCTAAATGAARTTCCCCTCCAGAGTTTCATAAACAGTGACACTGAAACAGAGGGGATCAAGATGGCTTGCAGGAAGGTGAAGGACAGAAACCAGAACTCTAGCCCACATTCTATTTTTGGAGGACCAGGAGAGGAACTGGGCACGGAATACCACTGCTGACCTGTGGTTTGTCTAGGACACAGCTAATAGACAAAGGATGTGGAGCACTGGCTGACTCCTGTCCCCCTGCGTGGGTGCAGAAAGCAGGATCCCGAACAAGGCGCTCACAGCGAGGCAGGGCTGCCTGACTTCCTTGGCTCCCTGCCCCCCCGCTTGCCTGCCTGCCTGCCTTCAGTCTCTGGGAACACCCAGGCTGCTGGCAGCACAGCAAGGAGGCTGGCGAGTATCATTGCATTAGCCTTTATTAAAGGCTGTTAGCATTGTGTGCTGTGACATGTACCTGGTATTTATTACTTTTTCCCTGGGTTGCGTGTTACCGTCTTGGATGGATGTGAGCCAGTTTCCAAATCCTGCCCTTCCTCTTTCCCTCCYGCTTGTTCAAAATCCAGCTGTATTCAGCAACTGTAAAAGCGCTGACCTACAGAGCCCATGACAGCCAGCTGCAGTCCCCTAGCCCCTTTCTTTCCTGTTTCCCTCACTCATTTTTCAACTGAAACTGCTCCACTCTCTCTGATGCTCAAAATGGGAACTGTGCTCCTCAGTGCAGTAACTTTCTGCCCCTGCCATCAGTCACGCAAGGAGTTCATGTGCCAGCTGCACCAGGTTAGGAAAAGAATGACTTGTACTATAAACATGTGCAGTGAGAGCCAGCTAGTCCATAATTCAGTTTTCAAGTCTATAACATGTTTTGCTCAAACAAGTAATTAATTCAGTTCACCATTTCAAGTTTGTTATGAGCAGTAATTTCAGTAAGGCACTRTTCAGCAGTATAAATCCTAGGAAGTCCTTAATTAAGTATAACTCTTACTGCGACATCTTCTGATTAGTAAAACAGGTCTTTTGCTGGCTGGTCGGGTGTCCTCCATATTACAGCTGTCTAAGGAATGACAAACAAAAGCATTAGACTGTCCATGTGAATATTCACCTCCCTTCCTCCTACAGCAAACTCTCCCCAGATGGCTATTCATTGATACCTTCGCCCCATGGCCCCCTTCCCACAACAGGTTGCTGGACCAAGGAGTCACAGAGGAGTCAACTGCACAGAGGAATCCCAATACAGATTGCCCTGTGCCGTAAACATAAGGCTGGCTTCCATCTGCCGGGCGCTGGAGGAGCTGGAGAGGGGCTATGAACTCCCAAACTTTGTGCTCTGCAAGTCAGTAGGAGAAGAGGGAAAGAGAGCTACGATGTGTGGGGGTTTCCAAAAGTGGAAGCAGACTCTGTACCTGGCATTGCAGAATTGTGGGTGAAAAAAATACATATTTTTTGCAGTGAAAACCTGAACAATGAACAGCACTTGTTCATTGCAATTCAAAGCAATATCCTTGCCTTTTGGCTATGATATCTGAAAGGTCCAGACCCATTAGGGCACCACTGTTTACTATTTCCCAGCATCTGGCAAAGCTGAGTATGAACGAGTTGCGACCTGGGAGCCTCTGGAAATTGAGGGAGGCATGAAAATTTTTTTCTCTGGGAATTTTTTCCAGGAAAGTAAATAGGACAGAAAGAGGACATTCTCTCCATTGTCATAATACCAGTGGATAACGATATACTCAGACCAAAAGTCTGGAAACAAAGGGATGTGCTATGATGGAGTGTAACCTTGCTGTGTGAATTAAAGGTAGATAGCAAAGAGTAAGCAACTCTACAAGTAAGCAACTCTCTGCAACATCTCCATCAAGCCTAAGGGAACAGCAGTCCAGGGCGTTGAGTGTCCCTGCATGCTCCAAGCCAAGTGTCGGTTTGTCAGGGGGCTGGGAATTGCAGGCGTGGAAATGACAGGCTGCCAAGCTGGTCACACCGATGGTGGCAATTTTTGCAATGAGCCAAGAGTTAAACCTTGTGACCAAGAGTTAAACCTTGTGAATCTGTGTCAAACAACCACCCTTTTGTAGTTCATGTGTTTCTTATGCATTTGTACTGTTAAAAATAAGTCTTATTTGGAAATAAGTCTTAATTTTGAAAGCTTTTTAATTTCCCCCTCTACATACTGTTCTTGCACTATAAAAAGGCATCATCTGCTGCTTTTAAACTGTTCTGTAAGCTGTAAGACTTGCATAACAAATGCTACATTAAGATAATCAACCTCTTCAGACCAGTAGGTCATGGCACTGAAACTGCCTGTCCATGAAAGCACAAGTTCCTCAGCTTTAGAAACCCTTAAAAGCACACAAATCACTCCAGACAGACTCACAGAGAAATAATCTCCCCTTCCCCACTGCTGCCCTGCTGTGGGAAAGGCCTTTTGCTATCCCTGATTTCCCCCCAGAGTGAAATCACATCCACCATTCAATACAAAATTAATAAAGGTATATAGAGCATGTTGAGCAAACACTGACATATCCCCAACGGTKAATTTACATCCCCCCCATTCTGTTTAAAATTAATAAAGGAAGACAGAGCACACAAAACTGACACGGGAGAGTATAAAACTGTAGAGCCCGCCAAGGCTTGGCACTGAGAGGGAGCTGCTGCGCTGGAGCGAGCGACTCTAATGTCAGGCAAAGCACGCGCTGGAAATGCCGGTTCCCTTTCTTGGCCAGGTTCAGGAGGGCTCCCTGGCAGTGTGCCCAGTAGATTTGTCACTTGCGAGTGGGCATCAGCTGGGTTATTCATTGTGTTTGCGATGTTCCTGTGCAAGTGAGTTCCCTTTCCCTTCTTCCTGCAGGTGATGTGCAGGATAGAGTCATGGAATCATAGAAYAGTTTGGGTTGGAAGGGACCTTTTAAAGTGATCTAGTCCAACCCCCCTGCCATGGGAAGGGACATCTTCAACTAGATCAAGTTGCTCAGAGCCCCGTCCAACCTGACCTTGAATGTTCCTAGGGATGGGGCATCTACCACCTCTCTGGGGAACCTCTTTCAGTGTTTCACCACCCTCATTGTAATAAATTTCTTCCTTAGATCTAGTCTAAATCTACCCTCTTTTAATTTAAAACCATTCCCCCTCATCCTGTTGCAATAGGCCCTGCTAAAATGTCTGTCCCCATCTTTCTTATAAGGCCCCTTAAAGTACTGACCAGCCACAATAAGGTCTCCCCAAAGCCTTCTCTTCTCCAGGTTGAATAACCCCAACTCTCTCAGCCTTTCTTCACCGGAGAGGCGTTCCATCCCCCTGACCATTTTTGTGGCCCTCCTCTGGACCTACTTYAACAGTTCCATGTCTTTCTTGTGCTGAGGGCTCCAGAGCTGGACGCAGTACTGCAGGTGCGGTCTCCCCAGAGCAAAGCAGAGAGGCAGAATCACCTCCCTCGACCTTCTGGCCCGCTGCTTTTGATGCAGCCCAGGATACGGTTGGCCGCCTGGGCTGTGAGCGCACATTGTTGCCGGCTCATGTCCAGCTTTTCATCCACCAGTACCCCCAAGTCCTTCTGGGCAGGGCTGCTCTCAATCCCTTCATCCCCCAGCCTGTATTGGTACTGGGGGTTGCCCCGACCCAGGTGCAGGACCTTGCACTTGGCCTTGAACGTCATGAGATTCACACAGGCCCACTTCTCAAGCTTGTCCAGGTCCCTCTGGATGGCATCCTGTCCCTCAGGCGTGTCAACTGCACCACTCAGCTTGGTGTCATCTGCAAACTTGCTGAGAGTTCACTCGATCCCACTCTCTATGTCACTGAAGAARATATTAAACAGCACCGGTCCCAATAYGGACCCCTGCGGGACACCACTCGTCACTGATCTCCATCTGGACATTGAGCCATTGACCACTACCATCTGGATGCGACCATCCAACTAATTCCTCACCCACYGGACAGGCCACCCATCAAATCCGTGCCTCGCCAGTTTAGAGAGAAGGATGTTGTGGGGGACCATGTCAAAGGCCTTACAGAAGTCCAGATAGATGACATCTGTAGCTCTTCCCATGTCCACTGATGTAGTCAATCCATCCTAGAAGGCCACTAGGTTGGACAGGCAGGACTTGCCCTTGGTGAAGCCGTGCTGGCTGTCTTGAATCACCTCCCTGTCCTCCATGTGCCTTAGCATAGCTTCCAGGAGGATCTGTTCCATGATCTTCCCAGGCACAGAGGTGAGGCTGACCGGCCTGTAGTTCCCTGGGACTTCCTTTTTTCCCTTTTTAAAAATGGGGGTCAGCRGGAACTTCTCTGGACTGCCATGACTTCTCAAATATGATGGACAGTGGCTTAGCAACTTCATCCGCCAGTTCCTTCAGGACCCGTGGACGGATCTCGTTGGGTCCCATGGACTTGTGCACTTTCAGGTTCCTTAGATGGTCTCAAACCTGATCTTCTCCTACAGAGGGCAGCTCTTCATTCTCCCAGTCCTCTCCTTTGCCTTCTGCAGCTTGGGCTGTGAGGCTTGAGTAATTACCTATGAAGACTGAGGCAAAAAAGATAAAAGATGCTGTTACAGTCAGAGGCTTGCTCAGTTGCATCCCACCTTCGGCTTGCCTTCTGCCCTTCCCTCTCCCAAAGGCACACTCCGCTGTTGTTGGTGTGGGATTATGGGACTGTAAAAATGTTCTGTGATCTGAATAGCCAGCCAAAGGCTTCATCGRCCATGGTGATGGACCAGGGGCTGCTGGAGCAAGGGAATGCAGATACTATTAATGTCTGTGGCATTAGTTCCCTTCAGCAAATTGCTCTATTTTAGTACAGAAAATATATGGGAGTCCCAAAAGATTGCTTTAGGTAAATCTACCTGAATGGTTACCCGGCCCTCAGGTACCTCTCTATAAACTGGGAGCCTGGCATGAAGATCAAATACCAGGAAGATGGGCTCTAGTAGTTGTCCTACAGCAATTAAGCATAATCCTTTGTACTCAAAGCAATCGATAACCTCTTCTTGACAGGCAAATATTACATCTGTACCCTTCAGAGCCATGCAGACCTCCTCCAGAAGCGCCAGCCATTGATCTGGCTGCAGAAACTTCCCACAACCGATCGGGAGCAGTTGGAAACTGTCAGTTTTTAAAATGGTTATGGCCGCACATTTCTGAAGAGATAAGAGTTGTCTTGTATTGCATGCTGGCTTCAGGTTAAGCTTTTCTTTATCGCTCTGATGTTCTGCAGACACCGCCGGTTACCCCCAGGTTTGCAGCCAGCTTCTCCCACCAGTTAATGCGTATTTTATGAGCCCAGAGATGATGCTGCGGAGAGTGGAACTGTGCCAAGAAGAGTTGTTCCTGCTTGTCTTCATCCTTGTCTCTTTTTTTCTGTACTTGCGGCAGCTGAAGGGGGGGAATGCTGTAGCTGTGGCAAGAAAAAGCAGCCCAAACTGCTGTGTAGCGTGATGGCTGGTGTGCAAATTTACAGCTGCCTGGGAGCAATGTGTCAAATGTGTGTCTTAGGCTCCTCGTATACCAACTCTTCACATTGCTGCTATGAGAAACTGCACCAGTCTGTGGTGGTCTGTTAGAGGTCTGCAAATGGTACTGAGTGCCCCAGAAGTGGCATCTATTTGGGGCCTGGCTTGCAAAGACTCCGGAGATTTTTCAAGTTTGATGCCCCATGTGGGATCAAATCGGTCACTAGGCATCCCCTTGTGCCCTGTGGGACAGACCCACAGCGTCCTCCATCTGGCAGCACCTCAGTGGGGCCTGGGTACCTGGCCAAACTGCTAAGCCATGAATTTCAGAAGCATATTTCGTAAGCAATGCCTTATAGCCAACTTAAACGTGAACTCTTTGTTTGGACGAGGCGACTGTGTGTTAGGTAGGATGAAGCTGTTGCAACAAAACATCTTCCTCCCAAGAAAAWCCCTTCCTGTAGGCCAGTCTTTAGTCATCTTTGTAACCTTTGTCATCCTCTCCTCCCTGGGGAGTCTTCTCTGTGACCTTTGCTATTCTACCAAGGTGTCTCATAAATTATTATTCTTTTAAATGGCACTTAGGCTGTCGTAGTGGCTGCTAGCCTTGAAGATTTGCAGTCTACCCTGTAATTCTGAGAGGGAAAAAAAAATGGTTAAGTGACAGAAGAAATATTGTACTTCACGATAAAACTACTTTTGTGTTTTGTTTTCTGCTCAAGTCATTCATATCCCTGTCACTAACCTCATTCAGGTCAAGGGCTTGAGGCAGAGAATGGGCATAATATTTTTGGTCAGACTGATGCATCTGAATATTACAAGCATCTGTAATTTTGAAATTGAAATGAGCGCTGTGTTAAATCCTCAGGCAAATAATATTAAGGTGTAATAGATTACTGAAGTTTGCATTTCTTTTGGCAATTCAGACCAAGGCTCTTTTGGCTGGTTATTCCAGACATTAATGAACCTGCTCACACAAAGGGAGCTGCTCCTTATGGCTGCATATTGGATCCCGGATTCTGCGAACTTCATAGGAAATTCTGTGGGCCAAGTAGTTGAAATAATAAAGAAAAAATTAATCAGGCACACATTAAATGCGAAGCATGGAAGAAAACATCTGCAGCACTCAGTGGACGTCTGGGTAACACACTTGCAGTGCTGTTTTGCCAGCTTACATCTGGAGTGGTTCATCAGAAGAGAACAGATGCTAGTGTGAAATAGGTCATCATAGCAGCAGGGCATCAGAACAGAGACATTTCTTTTTTTCTTGCAGTAACAACTATTCCTTTTTATTCACACCAATTATGAAAACGTTAGCCAAGTATGAAATGTGAATGCATGTATTGTGACGAGCCAATACTCTTAAAGGGCATCAAGGTAAAAACTAACCTAATGAGGAAGCTTCGGAGAAGCAGTCCTTTTGCAGTACACACTGAGTATCCTTTAACAGACATAGTGACTATTTTTTGTTAAGGTTATGATTTTTTTCCCCCTTGCTTTATTTTTGTATTTTAGTAGAGATGTTACTGAATGCCTTCTTGGTGGCAAATGCCCAGAAGCAGAGATGCTAATTCACGGGAGTTTCATCAGTCATTTCAAAGGAGAGGTCACATAGATAAGAAAGATGAACAGTACGCAGTATGTGAAGCAGTGACATTCAATGAGTCCTTGTCACTAGCAGCCATTAGCATGCAGGCCTGCTGTTATGTTTCAGTGCTTTATGTGCTTTTCTTGACCAGGCAGGGAGCCTTTGGAGCACTGTAGCAGTTAATACCATACAAGTTATTGTTTCTTTCTTGAATGCCTTATATTTTTAGTACCATTTAGATGCTTCTCTGTCCCCTTGTGCATCTAAAATTTTAAAGAGAATCAAAGAATGCATAATTTATATCTGTCCCAGAGGTAATGGAGTGACTCAATGATATCTGTGAAGGGGATGATTTTAAATTTCATGCCTTATGCAAGAGGTGATTTTTATACGAAAACTGCAAAAATTGGCCTTGGGGATACCCAGGTAATTATCCTTACAACAACGGGTGTGGATTCCAGGGGGATTATAGCAGAAAGCTTTAGTGTATTGTGTATCATCATCCCTTGTGTATCATGGKATCATCCTGCACATGGTACAGGACGCATGATATGGAGGATTCCCTATCCTTTCTCCACCTGGGTGAACACAGTGACTTAAGAAAGACATTGAGGTGCTGGAGCGTGTCCAGAGAAGGGCAACGAAGCTGGTGAAGGGTCTGGAGCACAAGTCTTATGAGGAGCGGCTGAGGGAGCTGGGGTTGTTTAGCCTGGAGAAAAGGAGGCTGAGGGGAGACCTTATCGCTCTCTACAGCTACCTGAAAGGAGGCTGTAGTGAGTTGGGGGTCGGACTCTTCTCCCAAGTAACAAGCAATAGGACGAAAGGAAATRGCCTCAAGTTGCGCCAGGGGAGGTTGAGATTTACATTAGGAAAAATTTCTTCACCGAAAGGGTTGTCAAGCATTGGAACAGGCTGCCCAGGGAAGTGGTGGAGTCACCATCACTGGAGGCGTTCAAAAAAACATGTAGATGTGGCACTTTGGGACATGGTTTAGTGGTGGACTTCGCAATGTTAGGTTTAGCTGGACTTGGTGATCTTAAAGGTCTTTTCCAACCAACCTAAATGATTCTATTTCATTCTATGGTTGTCATAATCGAAAACATAGMAAATGGTAGATCTCAGGGAATATAACTTGTATTTTGACTTGGAATAGCACATGCAGAAGGTGTGAAAAGACAGGTTTGCTTTGATTCCGTTGAAGAATTCATGCAAGATGCGAGTCATTTGTTTACTGCTGAAATTCTTTCCTTCGGTTAAAGGAAAAAACAATTGTTTACTGATGTTAGGCAGAACCCATCAGTACATGCTTTATCAGACAGCGCAGTTCCACTAGACTATTTCTGGTTTCATTTACCAAAAGCCTAGAAGTGCCGTAGCTAGAAATAAATGTCTGGTTCTTTGATATGCTATATGTTTGAAAATGCACTTTAAGGTCTGTATTACAGACAGTTCAAAGGGAATATAAATTGGTGCAGTATTCTCTCTTTTTTCTTTTCTTTCCAATCCAGTCCCACATATTCTTTGCATTTTTATCAAGGTTGTTTTCAATAACATGTCTTTAAAAACAACTTACCATTTTGTACTTTATTTAACTTGTATTTTGTTATCTTTAAATAATTGTTATGATCTTGCTGCTTCCATAGTTTAAAATGTTTAACATCCTCTAAACCAAATCTACACAACTTTTAGCATTACATATCCAAGGAGACAGCTGATCTTACTTGCTTTTCCTTTGGAAACTCTCTAGTTTTAACTTTTCTTTCCACTTCTTGCAGGATTGGCCATGAGAATTTGGAACCTTCCTTTGGAAATACCGTTATGGGGCCGCTGAGAAGTCACTTTGCTTCCTACAGGTCTGTAAACGCTAGTGCATTCTCACTATTTCAGCATGTAGACTCCTGTACTGATTTGTTATCTTTTTTATCTCAAATGCATGCAAACCAAATTAAAATCCAATTTTATTCTGGAGCAAGTGTTGTGAAAAATTATTTTTGTTTCTTGCAAAATGTTTAGGACAGAACTCTATTCTGTTACTGTTGTATGAATGTGGAGTAACCCATTCATCTTCCCTTTGAAGTGAATTATTGCAGTTTATAGAGTTGAACTGCAGAAAGCAATTGGGCCTGTAAGTCATTTTCACCTCCCCACTATGTCTTTCAGTATGTGTTGAAACTGCATTACCCTAAAAGGCCCTGCAATCAATTGCTCCCACCCAGGTTGCTAATATGTGAGTGGCTGTCCCACAGCTATAGCTGTGGATGTTTCAAGAAGCACAGTTAGCAAAGGGTCAGCAGAATTACTGGGGCTTTTGGGTCAGGAGGAGCTCAGGTTCATGGAAAGTTTAAGAAAATAATAAAATAATAAAAAAGTTGATATTTAAGAGACTGTAAAAAGAGCAGAATAATAATAGCTTGACTCCTGTAGTGTCAGCATGGCAAGGAGCAGTGAGGAGCCTGTAGCTAACGCTATGTCCTTGTCAGCCAGAATGATAGTGTTATAAGCGCTGTGGCCTGCGATCGCAATGATTTAGAGAGTAGAAAACACTCCCCTGCATTTCAATATGTTTTCCTATGCAGCTACATAACAGAGAAAAATTTGGTTTCTTACTGCTTTCAAAGGTAGTACCAAATAGCATTTTTATAGAAATTTGGTCAGAGAAAACAATGGGAATCAACTTTTCCCTCTAGGTGATCATACCCCGCTATTGGAGCACACTGAGGGTCTGGAGGAGTTGTATCTGGCCCTAAATAATAATTTTCAAAAAAGTTCATGTGTGGAATATGCTCTGTTTCATTTACTTGGTTTACCTGAGAGCACTTTGGGTATTACTGCTTCCCTTGTTGCTTGTGTAGTCACTTACTATGCCATTAGACTGTATGAATTCTGTTGGGGAAGTGGCTTGTAAACCTTAAATAAAAACAAACCCATGTGGATTTAGGGGATGAGAGGTATCCAAAACAACTTTTAATTCATTCTTGGAAATTTTTATGATTTGGTAATACCTTTTAAAGCCACTCCAGTTCCAAAATGCTTTAGCAACTATTTGAACCTAGATGTAAACCTCACACACGGTTACAGCTTCCATAATGAGCAAAAGCCCTAGGTCAGACTGGTTGAGATACTGCAGATACAGAGCTGATCGTKGTGCCTCGGGCCTGTGTTGAGTGAAAGCTCTGTGTTAAAAAATAAGTAGCTTTTCAGAGTAATTGCACAACTGTTGAATGATCTGTGTCAAACTAAAGATTTATGGCTGCACTATTTCTTTCTTTAATGATGATATCCCTTAGGGCAAAATTTGTGTTTTTCTTTGGCAGGGGATGGGGGGAAAGACGTGSAAACACTGAATGACATTTAGGATAAAGGGAGAAAGCTTGTTGCACGTGTTGGCATTTGGGTTGTAAATCCTTTACTAGAAGCGGCAGCTTTATAAAATCTTCCTTTCCAGACCTGTCTATGAGCGTTGTTTGAATCACGGCTCACCAAAGACTTCCAAGAACTTCTGCTAAATTTGCCAAAGCAAAGTGTGGTTGGGCCTGTGTCCTAATGAATTTGATACAAATGCASTCAACAGCTGCTATGCAGAGAGAGCTCAGGCAAGTCATTTGTCTAAAACACGTTTTAAAAGTTTCCTTGTTCACAAGTCTGATTCCTGAAGAATAATGGCTTTGTGATATACATACAAATTAGTACTGTGTCATTTAAAAAGAGGATAACTATGATATTAATTTGATACACGTACATATTAGATATATGTATACTAAGTGGCATAAAGTAGTTTGGGTATGGCCATGCTGCACCTTCATTATAATGCAGAAGCAAAGGAAAACCAATTAAATTAAAAGGCAAGGCATTTCTACTGAAAAGGAGATCCAAGGTGTAATTTTCCTTTGGAAAGTATTGCCCCAAGGTRTTATCAAAAGGTGTTGCATTGAACCTTTGCAAGAAATAGATATTTACATCAATAAGAATGCCATCACAGATACATTTTTCGTATTACACAGTTACAAAGCAATTGCACAGCAGTTGCCTGGCTGAAGGCTGTACTCACTGGTCCTCGGCCTGGGGTTTGGGTGAAGCTTCTTCTGCAGCTGCATAGGTATCTCTTGTACCGCTGCTGTGTAGCATCTGGTATTGACATTGAAGGAAAACAGGATACTGGTCTAGCCAAATAAATCGTTTAATCCAGGTCAGCTTTTTCCATTTATCCCATTTCTTTCACTGCAAATTTCACGTATTTTTTTTTTTCTCATAAGTATCTCCTCCTTTTGTATAGTTCTTATTTTCTTAATCACTCTCTTATTTCCTGCCTATGATCACTTTCCCATTCTCCAGAGAAGCCTCCTTTTCCCTGACATCTTTGTTACTTCTCCTTGCTTTGCTGGACTTTTATTCATTTATTGCTGGAGTTTCTTAAATTTTTCTATTGGGGTCACTAAATGATGCATCTCTCCGAATGCCTCTTGGGGTCTCCTCAAACCTTTGCCCTTGGCACCCCTATGGTGAAACAAGTGTCGGTTTTAGGGAGAGCAGAGAAAAACAAAGGCTGTGAAAACACTTCAGAGCATTGAAAGGAAATAGGCTGCCGCGGGGGCACGTGGGTTGGGAAGCCCCCGTCTCCTGGGGCTGTGCTCCTCTGCCCTGTCCTCCTGTTACAGCCTCCTGGGCACGCGGTCGGCCAGGGCTGGCTCCTAGGGGGGGTTTGGTGGAGGGAGTGCTACTCCATTGTTTTGCTGCTTCTTCAGTAAGGAAGACACAACTGGGAAAATACCAAGCTGGCAAAAGTCATGGAGGGGAGGGAGAAAGGAGGGGAAGAGCCTGGGGAGACCACTTTTCCACGAGAGCATGTAAGCATGGCAACCATACCTTTGATCTCCGTACCAGGGCTGCATGTGGATCTGGAGAGCCCTGCTGCCGCTGTATTAGAAACACGTGCCTGCCTTAAAGCCATGCTGCCAGGGAGGCCCAACTCTCGATGCCACCAGGCTTTGCTTAGGGCTCAGCTGTCCCGCCAGAGGCTGCGAGGGCGATGAAGTGGCTACTCGCATGCGATGCGTGGAGGCCTGCAAAGAGAAAGCGGGGGGAGCTGATGCACAAACCAGAACCGTGGAGGCAAACAGGAGCGTGTTATCTTTGCGCAGCTTATRTGCAAATTACCTGGCTATGAAAAGGCAGAAAGGAAAGGGGATGTTACTACCTGGAAATGTGCCATGTGTGCATTTCATGCGTCTATTTGAATTATTGAACAGATGGAAGCCAAATAGCTTRGTAGCTGGAGAAAATCTATATGCTAGATGCTCAAAGGAAATGTGGCAGAATAAAATGGGAGGGTGGGGGAAGTAAATCTCAYGAAGCTGCCATGGAGGGACAGTTGCATTTTATTAGAACAAAATTTAAACCAAGACTGTGAGTTTGTAAAGACTACTGTGTCCAAATCGTGGGGTGTATATGCAAGTTGATATAAACATATATATGCAGGTTTTTTATTTGAATGATGGTTCAGAGATTCTGTGACCATCCAACTCTGTTCTTTTATTGCCCACCACAAGACAAGGAACAAGGGATTATTAGAAAAAATAAAATGACAATTTGCTCACCTGAGTAAAAGCTGTGGCCAGAGCAGGACTTCTGCAAGAGACTGAAATTAATATGGATGCAGGGAAAACAAACCAACCAACCCAGCAGATGGACCTTCCATTGGGTTTTATGTTTTGAGTTGTTTCCAAGGAATTCCTAGGAATGGTGGCGAGTTCTTTCTCTCCTGGAGGAACAGCCCAGAAGTATACTGAAATACCTCCCTGTTTTTTAATCATAGCTGTTTCCCAGAAGAATGCAAACTGCACAAAGTGTCCATAGACTCCCATCAGGAGTAAGGCTCTTTACCATTTTCACCCCAGTGCCCATCATCTTCTGTTTCAAAGTGGCAATTAGATGATGACCTTTGCTGATCTCATCTCCTGGGGCGTTACATCAAAAGAAGGGAGATCTTTAGTGTCAACGATCAAGAACACCTTAGGGACACCAAAGATCGTTTGGCTCATTTGCCTGGGTTACCAATGGAGCAAAGATGTCTACATAATTTGTGAGAGATGTTTATCTAATCTATTCATAAAAATCCTCCATTGAGGAAGACTTCAGTGCCACCCCATGTAGTCTCTTTTAGAGCTACACAACACTTAGGGGGTATTTGTAAAATCCAAGGTATGCTTTATTTACTCCACAGGAAACAATTTGGTGTCTTATTTATAGGGAAGATAGAGAACAGTTGAACATAACTGTCTTTATGGTAATCTGCAAATATTAGAAGGAAAAATGACTTTAGATTGTAGCTGATTTAATTTGTTTATCTATTTTTCAGGATAAGCATTTGCAGATCCATTCAAAACCCTTTATTTCTGTCTTCCTTCCATGTACCTGCACCCCTCCATGTATTGTTAACTTCTTGACTCAAGTGCCACCATTAAGAAGCTGAATATAGTCAATATGACTTTCAGATGGATACAAATTATGTAAAATAAGCCCAGAAGTTAGAAGCTCGATAATTAATTATGGAGGTATACCCTCAATTAAAATTACTCCAATCCATACCTTACCTCAGCTTTGTCTAGGTGGAATCACTGCTAGTGTCTTCTCTCTCTTCTCAGTATGATACTAGGTAATGAATGACATTGTTGGAGAGACAATAAGTGTGCAACTGATAGCTCTCAGCATATGGATAATGACACATCTTGCACCTTTTCATTGCCCACATTCTGGCTGCACAGAGATATCTGAACAATAGATGAGGTGAAATGGGGACTGTAGCACATTTCTGAAACAATAATTGTCCATTCAGGTCCCTTTAAAAGAAAGACAGCAAAGAACTGCTAAGTTTTCTATCACTAAGGCCCTCAGAAGAATCAAATCACACGTCATGAATAATAATAATAGAAGAGGGAGGACAGCTGCTCAACTGAACATCATCAGTATTGACACCTTCCAGGAGGAGTAATCAGTAATCCCCTTGACCAAAGCAGGTGTCACAACAAGATAAAAGTCATAAGCTACAGCTCCAGTGAGAGTCTGTTGCCATAGACAGAAATATATGAATTGATTTCACTTCTGAAAGGCAGTTAAAACATCTTCCCCAGTTGAGAGAAGGAGAAATCCACTGTCAGTGCTACTGTCCAAGTCTCCAGAAACAGCAGTGAAACTGGCAGAGCTTACTTAAAAAAACAAGGAGTGTTCAGATGGCCGAGAGCCACCCAAAATGAACAGTTACAAAAAAATCCTTTCTTTTTTCCAACAAAGCCGAGCATAATGTAGGCAGGTTTATGTCCTTTCTCTCCTGCTTTTTAGCAAAAGTATGCAGAAGGGTTACCAGTTCAAATAGTAAATATTAAAGGAATTTTTTTTTTTTATTTCTGTACATGAGAGAGAATGATGGTGAGTTTGGTCCTGCAATGAATATATTTGCAATGCTATAACCATTAGAAGCTGTCTGTGATGATTATTCAGCTCCTTGTTGCCAGCCTTGTAAAACCTCTTTGACACCARCTTAATTCAGGAGCAACCTTTGTTCATCTTCAGAACTCAAAACCCAGCAAATTTCAATCAATATCATAGAGTCATAGAATCATGGAATCATTTAGGTTGGAAAAGACCTTTAAGATCATCGAGTCCAACCATTAACCTAGCACTGCCAAGTCCACCACTAAACCATGTCCCTAAGCACCACATCTACATGTCTTTTAAATACCTCCAGGGATGGTGACTCCACCACTTCCCTGGACAGCCTGTTCCAATGCTTGACTACCCTTTCGGTGAAGAAATTTTTCCTAATATCCAGTCTAAACCTATCCTGGCGCAACTCGAGGCCATTTCCTCTTGTCCTATTGCTTGTTACTAGGGAGAAGAGACCAACACCCACCTCGCTACAACCTCCTTTCAGGTAGCTGTAGAGAGCGATAAGGTCTCCCCTCAGCCTCCTTTTCTCCAGGCTGAACAACTCCAGTTCCCTCAGCCGCTCCTCATAAGACTTGTCCTCCAGACTCTTCACCAGCTTCGTTGCTCTTCTTTGGACACACAAAGTAATAGTAAGGCAAAGCCTTGAATTTGATACAGTTTCAGCTTTCTTTCTAGGCTGACGTGTAGCACACATAGCACTTTGGGACTGAGAGTCCTAAGATATACTGCTGCAGATGGACTCAGATTTCTAGGGTCAATTATCATGTCAGAAAAGGGAAGATAATAGAGAAATTGATTATTAGATGCTACAAGTGAAAAAACAAAAAGCAAAACTTAAAGGAATCCACATGAACATTAATATGAGTTGGTTGACTCTATAGAAGAAATGATCCAATAATGGCTGTAGGCAACCATTCAGGAAATAATGTGTTCCTAGTTAATGTCATCTGTCATCGATCCCACATTTGAAAAAAAAAAAAAAAGACTACTGAACATTGTGTTCAAGAGGCTTTATAAGAATCAGAGGAAAGCATGACCAGGCAGTTTGTTCAAACAGCAAAAATGAAAGTAGAAAGATGAAAGAATATCTTGGGTCAAGCCACTCTTTAACTTTGAGCTTTCAGAACACTATTAAAAATTAACTCAGGAAAAGGTAATACATACTATTGCCCAAAATATCCTAGAACTCAAAAAATTATTTTGCTAACTAGCCCCAGGTGTTTTCTCCTAGAATCATAGAAAATTGGCAARTAGCTTGAGGGCCCTGCAGCTGCATCAGCTGTGCTGATACTCCCCATCAGAGCTGTGGCTGTCCCATTTCTGAGGGCCTCCACTGATGGGAGATTCTCTGGGCAATTCATTCCAAGGCCTAATTTTCCTTGCTATTAGAAAATAGGTTTTTTCCTTTCTTAACCTGCAAGTTACTTCTGTCCTACCTGCAATGAACAAAAATGGGTTATTCCCTTTTTCCTTGCAACCATCTTTAATATTTTCAGGGTCTTTTGTCATGTTTCCCYTAAGTCTTGTCTTCTTTGCATTAAACAACAATTTATTCCTTCAATTTTTTGTCATGTTTTGTAGAGTACTCTCTGTCAATCGGTCACATCCTCCTTAAAATGTAGCATCCAACACTGGACCTAAGGTTATGACTGAAGACTATCCAAAGTGAAGCAATAAAGGAGAATTCTCTCATGTGTCTTGTAGATAACACTTTCGTTTATATTTCCAATCTGACATTCATACATACGTGACAGCGACTCTGTTTAAGCTTATGATGCACTGGATAACTTCAGATCTTTCTTAGCAAGACTAAACCTTATTGTTTATTATTAAACCTTATGGTTATTTCCCATTGAATGTTTGCTGAGTTGACTGTTTCTGACCTCACCTCTCCAAGATAATTGCCAGCAGCTCTAAGATTCCCTCAGTCAGTTATCTACATATTCTAGGATGAAATTCTTAAGGCCCAGCCAATTTGAAAAATTTTAACTTATCTCAGTTCTCTCTAATCTACTTTTTCCTACTATGGCCTGAATTTCTACTCCTTTGTCTTCAGTATTAACTGTTGTGGCTTTCTGATCACAGCTGGTCCTTCAAACAGCTTTTCCTCCCATTGAGTAGCAAACCAACTCTTTCTTCTCACTATTGCTAATAGTGGTATTTTTACTATTGCACTTAGTGGTTTTCTTAGGAAAGTTTTCTACTTTTACATCCCCCTGCCAAAAGTACGTTGCAATGTTACACAGACTAGAGGAAGGGCTTTGAAAGACAGCGTACAATTTTCATAATATGGAATTCCACAGAGACACTAGACTTACAAGAGCAATTGAAGACAGTTATGGCAGTACTTAACAGGTGATACACAGATGTCCCTATTCTTACAGTCTCAGTGGAAACCTGACTTGATCTAATTAATAACAAGGAACGAGCACCAAAGAGAATAAAGAAAAACGTTTCAGAGGGACCAAGGATCTTGAAAGCAAAGGTCATATGTTAAATCCAGGACAGGGCTGAGTCTGAAATATGGCATCTGGTCATAAAATTGACTGACATCATGTGTTTTGCTTAGAGGAGACTTAACTTCTTCACAATGCTGTTCTTTTCATGTTTAAAGGCCACCAATTCACTTACGTAGTTAATCACAATGTTATGTGTTTCTTTCACTCCATGAAAACATCCCGTGTCCTTATATTTTATTCTTCTCTCTTCACACAGACTTTTTACTGTTTTAAGGTGGCAAAGAAACAAGGGGAGAAAGGAAGGATGATGATYACAGAGTAACAGGTTAAAGACATAGCATCTTCTGCAACGAAGTCAAATATTCCTTCTTTTTTGTTGGTTTGTGTGTGTGTGTGTGTGTGAGCTATTCAGCAATCTCTCCAAAATCCTGGCCAAAGTTCTGCAGACCACTTGCTGTCAGGTTCTCATGTCAGTCACACATGAGTGAGATCAATCAAATGCACTATCTGATCCCAATGAAGTGTAAATATACAGAGAGAGCTGGTTGTCCTCTTGTTCTGGGGCATGGAGCATTCTGAGCCTCTGATTTTTCTATAATCCCTCCAGGAGCATTCCCCTTTAATGCTCGAGACCTTTGCCTCCAGATTTTATAATGGTCAATCCCGCAATCCTTCCTCCATTAACGCATCTTTGATTTTTCCACCTCTGTAGCTCCTTCTGTAGGTTCAAGTGAGTTGAGATTTCTGTTGGGAAGTTTCTCTCTGTCAAAAGCCATACAGCCAGCAGGCAGCTTGCAGTGCCATAGGACAGGCTTTCAGAATAAAAGTCAGTGTTTGATAGCCAAATGCAACACACTATTTTAAGGTCTTTAAGTTATAATAAAAAAATAAGTCTACATGGGTGTCCCTTGTGGCAGCATTTTGTTGGCTTCTGTCAAGAGGTTTCACTGCACGTGCTGACCATTCACTGGAGTGCTGGCAGTCTCACCACTGGATGCATGAGGTGCTTAAGACTGTGGAGACTAGATCAAACCTAGACTCTGCTTTGCAATCCCAGGCCCTCCAAGCATATGCTCAGGCTACAGGCTTTTTGCCTGGCACTCCCAGTAGAGAGCTGTAACTCAGCAGCCTATGGCCTTGGTCCAGAGTCCATTCCTCACTCCCCTGGTGCTCCTTCTGTACTCCCTCCTGCAAAATTTCCCCAAAAGTTTGAAATGGTTGGTTTATACTTCAGTTCACCAGGATTCAAGTGCTCAGTGACAGTCCACAGACATACGGATAAGGATTGACATCTACACAGCTCTCTACTGGTAGATAGGAGTTCCCTCTGACCRTTTTCCACGCCAACCAGAAGCTGTGTAGCACAGTTAGCATGATGCTGAGTACAAGCTAATAAATTGCCATGATTGGCAGTGTTTATTAGCTCTGACTCAGTGCAGTTAACTTGGCCTTGGCACTGCTAGTACGTTTATGTGGCTTCCAGTTGCCTCCAACCCCGAGCAGAACAATCCTGAATTTGCTCAGTGTGGGCCCAGCAGGCTGGTGTCAACACCCAGACCAGGCAGGCACATGCTGCGGTAGGCTTTGCCCAACATTTAAAGCGCAACAGATCCCTGGAAACAAGTTGCTCTGTGAGCAGTGGAGCAGCCTCTTTAACCGATTCATGTCCCCTAAAACTCCCACCTCAATTTCCTGGCTGCCCCTCATGTCCCTGCAGGCAAGGGGCAGCCCATGCGGTGGAGGCACATCCCTGCCAGCTGGCAGGTCTGCCCACACCTGCCCAATGGCTTTTCCCAGGCAGAATTTACGCTGGCTGCTCCGCCTGCCTTCCTCTCCGTAGGCACCAATTTGTGTGCTGCATCGCCGTCCGGCTGCTGGTTTTCATTAAACTTCTAGTAATGAAATTACCTTCTGTGACTTCTCTCCAACTTTCACGCTGGCTTAAAAGTCGATTCAAATTTATTACTGCCCCAGCTCTGCCAGTAAAGGTGTAATAGATGGACAGGCAGAGGTTCAGTTAAAAATAACCAGAGAGAACAAAAATCATGCCTGCTCTTTGCTCTTAGGCTAAATTTTTATATTATTTTGATACTATATTATACAGATCTGATCTCAGAGCATACTGCCTTCAAGCTCTCATTTCCACACTCATCACCAGAGGTTAACTTCCCTTCGGCTGCGCTTAGTGGGTCAGCAGATTCTTTCTAAATTGGAACTGAGAAATGATTCATGTTAAAGGAACCATTTTTTTAATGATTTTTTTTTAATGACCCCAGTATGGTTTTGGGCATGGCCAGGTGAACACTTGAACTGAGGCAGCTGAGGGGATGTGGTGGAAGGGAGAATGGGTCAGGAGCAAGCCCCTGGTCTACTCACCAACATCTAGGGCTTTATATCCCGCATTGCAGTGCTGTTATCACAGAGGCAAATCCCTGCTCCCTAGTCTCCTTATTTCTACGAGTTTCATCTCTACAGTTTGCTAGCTTATAAGACCCTGTCCCAGGAGAGAAACTCTCCTATCAGCCCAAAATTGAACAATAAAAATGTGAATGTGTAAACCATAGGAAAGATTTTTACTAAAAAAATCGGGAATTGTGCATGTTCTCCCTGGTATCCAGTGAAAGGACGCATGGGAATGGTTCAAAGCTGTGCCGGGGGAGGTTGAGACTGGACTAGGAAGCATTTCTTTACTGAGAGGGTGGTCAAACACTGGAACAGGCTTCCTGGAGAGGTGGTTGATGCCCCAAGTCTGTCTGCCTCTGTTTAAGAGGCATTTGGGCAATGCCATTAACAACATGCTTTAACTTCTGGTCAGCCCTGAATTAGTCAGGCAGTTGGACTAGATGATTGTTGTAGGCCCCTTCCAACTGAAATGTTCTGTTCTGTTCTGTTCTGTTCTATTCTATTCTATTCTATTCTATTCTATTTTATTTTTAATGTCATTCTGTATTTGTGGCAACGTGGCTTTCATGGTTGCATGATCTCCCTAGCACTTTGGTGTTCATATTCCTTAGGCAGTATGGGAAATGGCCAAAAGTTTGCCCTTTAGGTCTTTCAAGAGGTGAGGTAAAGAACAAAACAATTTGATCTCAATAAGGTTTAACTGTGCTATGGTCTGTAGCTGAGTCAATTGCTTTGGTTATCAATAGTGTAAGAAAATATTCAAGGACATTTGGGTTTGGCTGTAGGAAATGACTAATATAATGAGGAACATAAGTCCCATTGCCTTCATGTTTGTTTTGTGTTCCTTGGTGGAAGGAGTTGAGCGATGTGACTAGAACGTTTTGTACCTGGGATTATTACTAGCTTCTTAATCAAGGAAGTCTTAGTACTTTGGCTACATTGCCACGCTCTAACTCTTCCCTGCTCCCCACTCCAACTGAGACAGATTATAGATTGGACAAGGTTTGAAATTACTCTTGTTTTCAAAGCATGGGTTTGTGAAGAAGCAAAGAGCAGTTACTGGTTTAAGAGAATCTGTCACCTTGTCCTCTAGAAGAAAGGCAACAACAATCTTTTCCAATAATGGACCTGTTATCTCCCTCCTGGAATTTATCAGGCAAGAAACATATTGATCCAATTTGCAGGTTGCAGCCTGTACTTCTCTAAACATGTCCAAACCTTTAGCACATGATGATGGCCAGAACTTACTCTGCATTTAGTTTGCAGACGTGTACCTCCCCTTCCCTTCTCCCTTGTGGGCTGCTGTTCTCTTTACAATCCAAGCAACCTAAAGTGGATGAAAAATTCCTCTTTTTCAACTAATTCATTTTAACTCTGTTCTTTAGGAAATTCTCTTACAATGTTTTTCCTCCTTGGTCTCTCACCAGCTGTGAATTTTGAGCAAAAAATTGTGCATGGAAGTATTTACATCCAAGCAAAATATGCTTAATTGGAGCTAAAAAAATTGTAGAAACTTTTCTATTTATTATTTATAAATTGTTGTCATTTTTTAATATTCCTTTGGAGCCAGTATTTTTGTTTGCATGGAAGTGGCACTTACCTTTTAATCTCTGGGTCTGCTTTTTAAGAGTCCTTTTTAAGATAACTGACACCTTATCCTTCTCAGAAGACCCTGTTGTAATGATTCACTGTGCTTTACCTGTCATAATGAAACAAAAATGAATGTGAAATCATTTGTTTTCTGATCGATTTAGAGTGAGAAAGATAAATCTTCCTTGTTTGTTAGAAACCATTTATAGAGGCTACTATGGCAACAAAATTAATGACAAACAAGGAGGCTGTTAATTAATTGTTCAGGCTGACTAGAATAAGAAAGTCCTGAATCTTTGCTGAATCCATTTACTACCATCCCAATAGCTCTTGGTTATTTGTTTGAAGAGTTAGTGCGTCTCTTTACTGCACTGGAAAAAAAGAGGTTTATGATAATAGAATTGAAGGGGTGCATGTACTCCATCAGCCTTCCCCCTGTGATCCCGTTGGACATGATCGCTAAAATTTGGGTCATGCTCACAATGTTTCCCTCTGCTGCTGATAATTTGATGAATAAAGCTGATAATGCCTTTAGGCCACTAATGACAAAAACAAATAGGAGTAGTCCCTGCCCCGAGTGGTTTATGGTCTACAAAGCTCATACATGCCAAGCAAAAAGTAATACTTGGGATACAGGCAAAAAGGGTACTTCCAATTGCTTTTCAAAGTAGTTCTGGGATGCTAGCAGAGATATTATGTTGATATGTGTTAGTGGGCATGAGATGAGGGGAGGAATACATAATCTCCCCAGGAAGAGAGGAAGAACCCTTGGGAGGCCTATAGGCAGTTAGGTATATAAACTACAGCAGTTTCCTTACTACTGAAGTAGGCATATTATGCTCTGTAAAGCAGGACTGATATGTTTTCTACAACAGAAGGATCAGCCGACAAACTGATTCGAGGCATAACTTATGGAGAGACTGATCTGCTTTACTTTTTGGAATAAATTACAGATTGAGAAAATAAATACATCTATATAGAGAGTTCAGAGCATGAAACATTTGGGCATTGTTCATTTTTGTGTATGCATTTAATGCAAAGATCCGGACATATGGTGAAAACACATATGGCCAGCACCCCGTAAGGTCAATTGCCATATGGCCAAAACTCTGCCTTTGCAGAGAATTTTGACAGGCGGGTAAGATCTCTGCTGGCTCAGAGTGGGGAGAGGAGCTCTCACGTAGCAACAGGATGCTCCTTCTCCTCTGTGCTTCAGGCATTGTCTACTTTCATAGGATGTCAGCTTTCCAGCCATATGACCTTCTAAAGCATCCACTATATGGAATTAGAAGTGTATGAAATATGAACTAGAGAACCAAAGAGAACCCACTTTGACTTCCACAATGAAATTCCTTCCACAATTGACTTTCCTTCACAAAGTCAACAATTGTTGCCTCTGAATAAATTAGGAACAAGCTTCCAAGGCTGTGACAGGGATCAAAAGTAGTGACTAAACAACTGAGAAGCATTTGCTTTTCTATAATAACTCCTCAGTAAAGAGCTAAATCCAGACTATTCAAACAAAAGAATAAACCCGAATACTGGTTACAACAGTATATTACATTTCTCCCCTGGTGGGAACTCATGTGGTTATTACTCTAGTGACTCTTTCACCACTAGGTTTCATCATTTCGCTATTGGATTGAAAGGTAGCACTATAAATCAAAAGTGCTGTGAGTTGGTATTTCCAAAAAAGGTAGTGGTGGCTGCTCCACAAGCTGTGCACTGGTGTGCTCCTTAGCAACGTGTAGGTTTGCAACACCATATGAAGTAGCTTGGCATGCCTTTTCTTCTTCTCACAGCCATATATGTATGCTAGGAGGGTTACCTACTGTGCAGGATGTGTATGTGATCATGGCCCCTCAATCCTTACTTGGACAGAACTCCAGTTAGCTCTACTTAGAGTTTCCTTCTTGGTCTTGTGGCCAAGAGAGCTACATGGCTACATGTGATGGTAACTCTATCGGGTAAGCATTGATGTGCAGTGTCTGCTGAGAGAAGAAGTTTCCTTGCTTGAAAGTAGCCATTAGAATAATTCTTCCCTTTCCTCACTCTAATGTTTACAAATCTTAGCTTTTTCTTAGCTAGCTAAGGAGAAGAAGAGGAAAAAGCCTCAGTGCAGATAACAGCAAGGGGATTCTTTTCAGTACAGTAGTAAAGATGTCAAAGGCCATCCTGTTTTCCAGGTCTCTTCTGTTTCTGCCACCTATGATATCTACACTAAACATGGTGTCATCAGTCAGCTACAGCGTGGTGGGTTCATGCATATTTACCAATTTGCAAATTATGCATGTGGAGCTCTTAGCATAGCTGTTTCTTTGTCTTTCTGCTTTTCTTCCTTCGCTAATGATTCAAAATGCTTACATGCCTAGCATCAGAGGGCTGTATTCTATGCTTGCCGTTTTTCTTTGTACACCAATTAGGTCTTTGTAATTTAAATGATGCTTTATTTGCTGATTTGGAAGCATCCTCGTTGGTAGAATGAGGTTTTCTTCATCCTGCAACTGTCCTTTGATATAATGATTTATTAAGGTACTAGGAGAAATATTGATCCTGCTAATAGCTTCTGCCTTGCCACAGAATGCCTTACATTTTACTCACTGAAAGGGCCATATTCCTTTTCTCATCATCTGATTGACCATAAATGCTTTGGCCTTTCCCCAGCAATTATCACACTTACCAAAGCAGTGGGTAAAAGTCAAGTATTTATAGACTAATTAGAGAAGTCAACATGTCCAAATCGTGTACTTTACATAGTACAAAGAGTCATTGGACAGCACTTTGAAATTAGGGAGTGGTTCCATACTGTTCAAAAACAAATTAGCAAATTTAGAGGAGTTATGTATATATTATCGATTAGGGCTGTCTTTTGGGGAATTACTATGTGGAGTTATGTGCTGGGCCTGTGATTTATTAATGGCATTTATGCTTACATTTCATTGCTATTTTCCACTGTGTTCTCCTTCGTCTATCCTAACCTCCTCTTTCTTGAGAAAGCTTTCTAATATTAATGCCTGCAAGGTGGTGGTGAAGGCATCAGTTTTGTAACCCATCTGGAGCTGATTCCTTTTGTAGTTTTTATTATCCACCTTGGAAAGTGCATTATTCCTATGGTAGCCACAAACGCTGAAAGAGAATAAAGGACAGCTGCATGGAAAATACAGGACAAGGCTTTTAAGGGACACAGTTTTGTTCACCAAAAAGAAGCCAAATGGAGGTGGAGATGTCCTGATCACCTGCAGACCAGATTGCCCGTGTCTCCAATAGGCTGTGTAAGGTTGTGGACACAGCATTGCGGGAAACAGTTTCCTCTATTTCATCCTGTCTTCATTTCCCTTCCTGTAATTCAGGCACAAAGTCTCAGTCTGGGGTATGGCAAATCTAAGTAATTTGCTTAATGCTAATTTAAAGGAAATTCTTCTTCATAAGACTGGGGTACTCACTGCTTCGAAGTATTGTTTAGTCAATATCTTGACTGTCTAGATTCAGGTGAGATTGGGGTTTCCATAGATTTGTGTTCCAGAGTTATAACAGTGAGTGAAAACATATTAGTAGAGGTATGTTAATTTTTATGCTTCACGGTTGAAACTAATTTCAGACTACTTAGGGGTCAGAAAGACTTTACCTTTGCCTGTGGGGGAAAGATTATCAGAAATTGTTTTTTTGTAGTCCCTTGAAAAATTTCCTCCAGCAAAGACTGTTGAGGACAGGACACAAATTTTGCTGCTGTTCAGAAATGTCCCTTGCTCCTGTGCAATCACATACCCGCAAAACTCTGGCCAGAAAGCACAAAGGAGGAGAGTATTAATGTTGCCTTGCATTGAAATCTCTATCTCTAATTATGCTAATATTAGTCTGTTCAAAATTTGTTTTTAGTCAACATTTGGTATTTGTGTTTTACTTTGCTCAGTGTAAGCGCTGTTGCTAATGAAGCTGTCACATAGGTGAGATGACTTTTATCACCCGCATCTGAGCTAGTCACCCTGCATAGTCAATGGAGACAAGCATGCATTTCTAGGTCAGGAATCATCTCAGCTTTAAATAGGCTTACAAAATAAATCAGACTCATCGCACCCTAAAAGTGTTTCCCACTGTTAACAGTGAAAGGAGCTGGGAGTGACTAGCTCAGAGGGAGGTGTCCGCAGTTCACTGAGATGAACCTATGATGATGTGGTAGGTGGGATGAATTACCCCCTCTAAGTCCCTAAAGGAGAAAAGATGCTGCTGAGAAAGCCTAGGTAGCATGCTCAGATTCAGTCCTAATTTTTTAGATTATCTAAGTTAGCTGAGGTCTGCCCTACGTGTCCAATGTGCCGGGTTACTGCTGGTCTGGATCTGATTTGAGTGTAGGAGATGGAGCTTTCACAGATGTAAATCTGTATGGCTCCATTAATGCCAGCAGAGCTCTGCTAACTACATCAGCACAGGATCTGACCGGTGGAAAGGTAATTCTCTACCTGAATTACAGTAGCAGCCAGGGGATGAGATAATATCTTCCTTTAAACAGTCCAACGTGATGCATGGGTTTGCCTTGTTCCAGCTCCCGTAACTTGCTGTAACAGTGATRGAAGGACAGCCTCCGACAAGGGAAAGGGGGGCCCTTTCCCAGTAACTGCAAATGGGTAGTCTGTACCCAGGGCATGGCTGTTCCTGGGGGGCTGTGTTTTTATTATCGCAGCCCATATGGAGCGAACAGAAAGGACCCCACCCCGTGGTCAGCATTGTCAATAGATGCCCTTAAGTAATTTCTCTACAGCAACATGTCTTTGTCTCTGAATGTTAATTAATCATTGATCTTGTAATGTACGTAGAGGACTCTCTAATTCACTTCTCTATATTTATGTCTCATAAATGACTCTGCTTTGTCAGATTTTATGGTGAAATAGTAGATCCCAAATTAGCATAAACTAACAACCAAATCGCATATATAGCCTTGATCTGCAAACAACACTTTTGCCCGTGAATAATTTTAGTTCTTACAACTGAACTCACTGGGACTCACATATGCTTTTGTAGGATGAGAGCCACAATGTTTATTGAATTAATTTTTCTCATACGCTACATGTGTTGAAATGAAAATAATTTATCTGTCATGTATCTAGGCATTTCTCAGCATATATTATGTAATTAATTCTTTTAAGTGTAGTTCTAGTGAATTAGAGGCCTAGCTAATATTTCCAGCAGGTATTTAGATAAATCTGAAGCTGAGTTCATGTTATGAGGTAGAATTTTACTTTATATATGTGCATGTGCTAACATGTATATTATAGTATTTAACATATTTTGTTGTATAGGTAAGCAATTATAGATATCTATGCATAGATAGGCATATACAGATAGATATGCGTGCATATCTATATGTATATGTAAATGCACGTAAGACTCACTCTCTCCATATATATATATCTATGTTGCATAGATATATATATACACATTCTATGCATTTGAAAATACAGACAATTGCTATATTACTAAATATGTGTAAATCCAGGTATACCCGCACTAGTCTAACTCAAACCCATCTATCTTCGCTTTCAAATAAACAATCTGATTCTATTTCTGGAGTTTAAAATAGATCATTCCCCTCATGGGGACCAGCGTGCTGTGTAACTCTGTGAAGAAGGAAACTCATAAGATTCAGTTTTAATGCTCATCCGGTGTCTCAGCGCAGACAAATGTCATCTGCTTTGTGTCCGTGTGTTGTGAAGCTGAAGAAATGTTGCACTTTGTAATGACACTGTGCTTATATATTGCTTTGCTGAAAAGAGGGAATGAAGGGAAGGTAAGAACCTTGCCGATAGTCTGTAAATTTAAAAATAGAAAAGAAAAAGTTATCTGATATTTTTGTTTTTAAATGAAACAATAAGGAAATATACTGAGCTTGCTCTGGGGATGTTGCTTAATGATATACAAATAATCACTCCGATTGCAGTGTTCGAAATGAGTGTGGTTTATGATCTAATGTCTAAAGATCATTAACCAACATCTGCTATTTTCTGGAAACAGTGCTGAAAAAAGCCCCAAATATAAACTCCTTCAGTTAAATTGCCCTTTTTATATGCTGTAAGTAATGGGGAGAGAAGCGTAGGGAAGTCTGGAGGTGCTGCTCGCATTTGGGTAAAATGGGATTGTTCTCTGTTGTTCAGAATTGACCTGGAGAGATTACTTGGTTTCCCTTGTAAAGGAAAAAGTGGTTGTTATGCTTACTTCTTTTATTTTAAATGGACTCAGGCAGCCATGAAAGCTTTTAGGCAGGACGTCTTAGATTTGGCCCATGGGGCTGGCAGTGCCAGCTTTAATGCATTGCTCGCCGGCCCTAATCCCTGATAGCATGGATCTCAGTTAGGGTGCTCGGTGCTGCCACGTGGAGCTGATTTCTGACAGCCACGCTCACGTGGTGGTGTGCCTCGATTCACAAGATGCCCTGTCCATGTTGGTGTAAGGTACCGCTAGATGTGAATAAAGCTGTATGGGGTTGGACCCTGCAGGAGAAATTCTGGACTTGAGATGTGCTGGTGTGTGGGCGTCACTCACCTCACTTACCTGGTTGTGTTATTTGGCTAGTATTAGTGTAGGAGTTAAGGTAAATCAGATGTGTACTGCTGTGCACAGCCCAAGTTTGTAATGTATAAACACCCTGTCCTCCAACCTCAGCTCATAAGATCTCTATATTCACGGGCTTTTCCAATGAGCTTGTCAGGCTGCTTGTAAGAGGAAGGCTTTTTAAGATTGGATCCCTTTAAAAAAGATGACTGTAGATAAAAGTGCATCAGTGCACATTTAGGAATGAAATTTTCAAAGCAAGGACATCCTGTTGAGCTCTGTTTTGCCATTGTTGGCTTATATGTTCCTCCTTTTGTGTGAAACGGAGTACAAACATCTCTACCAGAGGCCTTTTATTTGGGGTTGATCTGAATTTAAGGTCAACCGCTTAAAAATGAGATTAAACAAAGGTGATGAAATTATACTAAGTAAGCAAGCTGTTTCAATTAAATTTATTTTTTTAAAAGGAAACAACCTACAAGGTGGCACTTACATTGTTATAGTGGCAAACAGCTACCATTGCTGAATGCATTTCAACAAACACACATCTATAGGGCAAGATATGATGCCATTCCTCCCCAATAAATGAAAGCAGTTTGGGATAGTTGATTTCTCAGTGAAACAGCAAAATGCTTTGGGTTTTCTTTACTGTGGGGCAGGAACATACTTTGGGTTGGTACCACAGCAGCCAATGCACGTCTGATTCTCACCCTAATTTTCTCTAATGAGGTTTACTTCTGTCCCCGCTCTCTGCATGATCACCACTCATTTAATACTGTCATTCAGGAGTATGTGTGTTTAGGGTTTTTGCAGAGATGCTGATAACATGTAAACAGGGCTTAGTGGAGCTCAGCAGCACTTGATTGCATTTTTCAGTTTGTTGTTTTGACATGTGTTCCCTTGCAAGTGGTTTAACCCCTGGTGTACTCCGGTTCTGTAAAATGAGGCAAAACAATTACTGTCCACCAAACAGACTTAATCCAGGCATTAATTTATTGGTGTTAGGGAGCTCCTTAAGAGTGATGGACAATGACACCATAGATGGTGCCTGAATGTTACTAATATTTATTTAAAAGAGAAACCTTTTCCAAGCCTTTTATTTTAAGTTTAAGAAGAGTATAGGTAAAAGCAATGTTTTAGTTTTATTAAGCTAAACTTGTAATTTATCATCCCTTGGAAAAAAATACTTCCCTTTGGATGTCCCTACATACATCAGGCTGGCTGGCCTCAGGTGTCATTTTCTTACAGGCAATTGAGAAATCTGCCTTCTTTTCCCTGTGATTCAGGATTCTGCAATGCGAGGAGAAAAAGAGTTTTCAGAAAGAGAAATGACAGTTCCTTTAAGTTTATGTTAACATTATCACACCGACTGAAAAGGTCAGGGAATTCGAGATTGTCTGTAATGTTACAGGCTGTAATGCTGGCTCAGGTGAGTTAACCAGCCTATGGAAGGCGGTGGACTTGTGCTGACTTAGCACGTACAGCTTTGAAGCTATATATTTAACCGTTCTTGGTTAATTAATACGCTAAAATTTCATTTTTATGTATCTTTGGACAGGTCGTGCTGGGGAAATGTCAACTTGAGCATAGAGGGAGACTGGAGTCTTCCTAGTGACTTGAGAAGTTGGGTACGAGCTGAGCTTCTCTGCCCGCCTGCTTTAGGTGGACAGGCAGGGCCAACTAGACATGCCCAGACCACATACCCAGACCAACGTTTGTCTTCACAAACCTCTTGTCCTTCCCGAAGAGTTGGCTCCTTAATTGGCCATTGTCCTTCTAGCTGAGCAGGACTAGATGAATTTCTCCATTAGAGTACTACAGAGCTATATGCTATGAGCTGTCATGTGAAAAACTTACTGAGCGGGAACAAAAAAAACCCAAAGTGCTAAATTAAAGATGCTTCTACCCTGGCATAAATAATCTCTGTTGCCAGTCACCACAACATACCATGGATCAAAGTTGTTTTTTACTAACAAACATTGAGGCAAGCAGTTTTGAATTTCTAGATGACATTGGAAACCACTCCTGTGTGGTTTGTTGGGGTTTTTTTGTTCTTTCTGAGGTTCTTATTTTGAATCCTCTTATAAGTCACCAAAGTCATAAGCAAAATATTTCATTATTACATTAAAGGCAGAAAAGTGCCCTTGGCCTGGGGTCACATTGACCAAGATTTTATGGTGGAATTTTGAATCCCCTAACCATAGGGATTTGTAAATTGAAATATAGGTGCAACCTTGAAATGTACAGTTTCAGCATTGTTGGCTGTGATAAATATGAGCCATAAAGTAAACCTGTGCTCTGAACCAGATTGGATCAAGCATTGCTGCTGAAGCTCCTTTGCCATTTTTCTATGTTTCTCTTCTCAGCATCTGGTTCTACAGATCAGTTTTCTCCATTTCAAGGTTGTATTTTTTTCTGAGGCTGGGGTTAAGGAATTGTCACATCCCAAGGGGAATCTTTGTTTTATTTTTTAATCTATCTTGCTGTAGCTTTATTTCTGCAGCAAGTGGTTTCAGTAATCCATACTGATGAGTTGTCCGCTCTCCAGGTAGGGTTGACAGGTAGATTTATGAACCAGGAGAAGATAATCTGCTTCCACAAGGGGTCACTGGTACCAGTGCACATAGCAACTAGTTTCTGCCATGCTTCTGAAAAGGGAAGGTTTAGACAAGCCTCTCATCAAAAGGAGTAAAAAAGAAAAAGGAGTTCTTACTCTTTAGAAGATACCTACACAGAAAAGGGGCAAAACAGATAAATGAGAATGCTTTTAAGAACTTCTTTCCTTTCAGTAGTCAGGTAGCCAGATGTCAGAAGTCCTTTGTGCCATTCCTGTGAGTTGGTACTTCACCGTTCTCTGCTGCTGTGGGATGTTTGGCTGACGTTGCTTCAGAGTCTGCGTTTTAACGGCCGTGAGGATTGCTAGAGCTACAGATAGAGTAACAGGAAGTTGTTAATTCATCTGTAAAGTAGAATCTGTATGAGTAATTAATATAATTTCTCCTGAAATCCATATGCCTGCCTGCCTGTTGTTAAAGGAGGTTGCCACAGGGTGTAATTTTAGGACACTTCGCTCCTGGTTTCTGTGTGTGCAGGCAGCAAAGGTTCCTGGTGTCAGGGGACAAATCTCCCTTTTAATTTTTCAGTCTGCCTGAAAATCACCTTTGGAGAGAGGCAACTCCATTAACAGGAATTAATGGAGCCCTTTCTGTAGGCAGGGGTCTGCCCAGAGTGCTGATGTTTGTAATGATCAGGACATTTCACAAGCATGTTATTTCTGTGTTCCTAGAGCTTTATTTCGAAGCTGATTGTCTCAGGGTGCATGTAGCTCCCCAGCACACTCAAAAATACCAAAAGGTTTTTGTCTTGTTTTGTCATACTGTCTGTGTGCAGCTCCTGGTCCCCCAAGGATAAACAGAGGAAAGCTTTTCTCTGCTATCAGGTGATAATTTTCTAAAGGTCAATGTTGTCATCCCTTTTACAGGAAATCTTACCTGTCAACTGCTGCCCAAAATGGCCAGAAGATATTTCTTTGCATTTCACTTGCAGTAGGGCTTTCCATGTGCTGCACTGGCTAAGCCCTTTTGCGTTCAGATGTGCTTTGTGCTAATTTTTTTTTTCAAACAATGTTCTGCCTTTAAAATCATCATCCATCTCATTCCTTTCCTGCCATTCACACCAGTTCCAGAATCCCTGGAATGTATGGCATGGATTCCTGACATAATGCTTTAATTGCTGATACAGATTTTTTTTCCCCTCTCTTTTCTTTTTCCTGGAAGAAGAACAAATTTAAGATTCATGCAAGGTGAAGAGGCTGTAACTCCCAACAGCATTGTTTTATCTCTTAACATTTAAAGGGGACTTTTAGAGCTGGTCAGTGTGAGGAATGAGTTTCTTGTCAGAGAAAATTGTGGTTGCCATCAGTTTTGACATGTATTTACCAAGTTTTAGAAAGACTTTGTCTCCTCCTGCATCCCCATTCAGCACCGTCTGTCCGGTGAGGGGGACGGTCTTGTATCGCCTGACATAATCACATAATAATGGGAGCTGCATTCACCTCTCAATGTGTTAGAAACAGATGTTTTCCTCAGAGGAAAGGAAAAGGGGATGGAAAAATATAGCAGCTGCCATGAAATTTCCATTGTGGAAGGATCTATATAATCCAGGGTGGAATTTCTGATCACAACCCGTGAGTAAATGCCTGTCCTGGGAACTCTGGCTAATCAGTGCTTAGGTGCTCACCACTCACCTGAGATGTGTGATGGCAAGTGGCAGGTTGCAGACTTCAACAAAAGCTTCTTCACAACAATTTTCAACAGCTGAAATCAGTAATTTCACCCCACTGGAGATTCCTTTGGTTCCCTTTTAATTACCAGGCTTTTGTAGGATATGAATACTGCTTCTTGCCCAGCTGTAATCATATGCCAGCATTTGGGCTAGAAGAAGGAACAAAAAAAAAACACACCAAAAAAAAGAACATTTTAATTTGGGTTAAATAAACATTTGTCTCCTCAAACTGGTCAGAGAAAAATTAATTGTTTTATTCTTCTGATCTACTAATTACATGTACAGGGAAGCCCATGTAAGCTTTTCCTGCATGCTCTATCATTAAAGAATGGATTACGTCTGAATTAAATTACGGTATTTCCATCAAAGGTCTCAGGGGGTCAGGGTAGTTGGCAAGATTTATAGGCTAAAATGAACGACGTCAATGGACATCCATGGTTAAGAAATATATTGTTCTGCTGGGGGAGTTATCCTTTCCTGAGGGTCTGAATTGCTCTTTTTCTCATTCTTAGCATCTCTTCACACCCTTGCACTGCATGGGCATTAATTCTAAACTCCTGTAGTTTCTTGTCCATTCTTACCCTTTCAACCACCAAGAAACATTGTGTCAAGTGCATGCTTTCCAACTCCCTGCCTCAGACAGGGAAGCGTAAGAGATCATGATGGCAATGCTTAATTTTCCAGCGTGAGATCTATTCTTAGTCCTGTTTTGTCTACGGCTTTGTGTTTGCTGGCGGTGACTACAAACACAATTGCTTTCTCACTGCTATAACTATAATAACTGTCTTCTGCCTCTTCCTCTGGCTACGTAGAAAAGCAGATGAGAGTGGAAAAATAAGAAAAAACTTGACAAAAAAATTGTTTCTTGAAGATGAGATTTGCGGACAGAAAAGGCAGTAGATGTCACCTTCGGGTCAGCAGCACAGAACAGTGATTTAAGAAAGAGGGAACAACTCTGTTATTGTTTTAAAAAGTGACAGACAACTTTGGACATCCAGTTGTTTTTCTACCCTATCACAAGAGGTCTTTTCCCCAATTTTGATTTCATAATTAGAAAATACATGTAATTATGACACAATCTGAAAAGCTTCACTAAACACAGAAAATTGCAGGTGTCAGATTACCTTATCCCCTTTTCCAGGTAGAGAAAGCGGATCCGTGCAAAGGAGAAGAAATTGCAGACACATGAAATGTAAGTGGCCACTTAACAAAAATTAAATACATAAATACCTAAATTTCTGCTGATTTCTAATCAAGCGTCTGTTTAGGCAGCATACAAAGGAAAAGCAGGAAATCGTAAGCACCATTTGAGACTCGCTTCTCTAAGCCATATTAGTTGCATTATTACTGTAATTAACACATTCTCTAATAGAAGCAAATACACCAGAGATTGCCGCAGGTTCTGGGCTTTGGGACAAATGACTTCTCTGTATGAAAGCCAGCAAAAAGGCAGAGGTTTCTCTTGCAGTCTCGGGGGCGTCAGCATTCCCAGCGACTGGGCGAGGAGCTCTTGCAGGTCTGGAGTGGAGCCAAGGTTTTACGAGAGGAGCCACACATCCCTCCCTCGGTGCAGTCCTGACCTGTTCCTCTACCGCACAGCGGACCAGGAGATGCAGAGCTGGTTTTTATGTCAGCAACGCAGATGCACTAGTCACCTAAGGGGACATAATAATAATAATGAAACACATGCACCAAGCAAGCAAACAAATTTTACCTGACCAAAGCTCAGCAGACCTTTAGAAGGACCCACCAGCCTCTCCCCACCTGCATGCAATTTGCCCTTGAGACTCGCTGATTTTCCAGCCTGGCAGTTGTGTGCAGAAAATCCCAGTGAGACTTCGGTGACTTGCACAGTTTCATCAGATTTTACTGAATAGTTATTTACAGAGAGTGAATGAGTGAATAGCTGCCAGACAATTTGTAATGTGTGTTGCTGTAAAGCAGAAGATAAGACGGCATTTCCTATCATAATCTACTAACTCAGGCATGTGCAATCGTGCCATGTTTTTTCCTGGTGCATGAAGCACTTCGTGGGAGAGGATGGAGAGGTGGCTGAGAACACTGTTCTGACCTTGAATTTGCACCTATATATTTATTTGAACTTATGTTCTTCTCTGAATGCTGTTTTTCCATGTGAGCGGTTGCTGTGACAAGGATGGGAGAGGCAGAAAGCTGCATGACTCTGAACAGACGATGAAAGGTTCTCTGTTACTATGTTGTCCACATCTTTGGGAATCCTGCTGGTGGGAAATATCTCTGGATCCCAGGTGTCTGCCTGCCCAGGCTGAACCTCACACAACTATCTGGAGAGGGGAAAAGGAAGGGATTTTTGTAGGATCACAGGAACTGACACGTAATTTGGGTCTCCTTGAGTTCTGTCCTGACTGTAAAAATGGCCGAGAAAAAGGGTGAAGCAAGTCAGAAAGGAACTAAGAAACTTCCCATTAGATTTCATTTTAAACCCTGGAAGCATGAGGTTTTTTATATTTCTGTTTCAAAATTTGTTGTAATCATATAATCTTCAGTCTCATTCTCTAATATATACAGAATCACAGAATCACAGAAGAGTGGAGGCTAGAAGCACCTCTGGAGATCATTTAATCCAACCCCCCTACTCAAAACAGGGCCACGTCCAGTCAGGTTTTTAGTATCTCCAAGGATGGAGACCCCGTAACCTCTCTGGGCAACCTGTGCCAGTGTTCGACCACTCACACAATAAAAAAGGGGTTTTTTGTCCGGGTGGAATTTCATGTATTTCAGTCTGCGCTCATTGCCTCTTGTCCTGTTCCTGGGTGCCACTGAGAAGAGTCTGGCTCCATTTTCTTTAGCTGCCTCAGATATTTATCCACATGGATAAGATCCCCCTGAGCCTTCTCTTCTCCAGGCTGAAAAGTCCCAGCTCTCTCAGCCTCTCCTCACAAGCTAGATGCTCCAGTCCATTCATCATCTTTGTGGCCCTTCTCTGGACTCACTCCAGTAAGTCCATGTCTCTTTTGCACTGGGCAGCCCAGAACTGGACATGGTCAGATACACTGGACACATAACAGTTGGATACTTCAGACTTACCTATCTAAAGCAGTTTTTAATCTTTTCATCTTAATTCTGTATGATGGACGTTTACATTGGCCTGTCCAGACTGGTATGGAGAGCTCAAAGACTCGTAATCRTTGGTGTGGGAAAGGACCTCTTGAGGATCTAGACCAATGCCTCAATCAAAGCAGGTCCAGCCTCTAAGTTAGTTCAGGTCCCTCAGGGCAATGTCCCATTGAATTCTGAAATTCTACAAGGATGGTGTTGCCACAGCCCTTCTGGGCCCTTGTGCTGGTGCTGCATCACTCTCATCAGCGAGAAAATTTTCTGTGTCCAGCTGAAATTTCCCTTGGTACAACTTGTGATTGCTGGCTTCTGCCCTTTCACTGTGGACCCCAAGAAGGGTCTGGCTTCACCCTTACTCTAACCCAGCTCCTTCAACCTCTCTTCATATGCCATGTGCTCCACCTCCTACTGTCATAGTTGCTTTCCACTGGACTCACTCCAGTTTGTCAATACCTTCCTTATACTGGGAGACTCAAAGCTGGACACATCATCCCAGATGTGGCCTCATGAGGGCTGAGTAGAGGGGCACAACCATGTTCCTTAGTCTGAGAGCTGACCCACTTAAATGCTGAGCCACATAATGTGTGCTGGCACTTCCACTGTGTCCTCCAGTATGTATCGCTTGGAATTTACTATCATCGACATTTCTTTTTTTATTATGTTACCTTAGTTTACGTCTCTAAAGTTTCTCACAAACGTCCCAGATGATAAATATAAGTTATCTGCAACTTTCATTATCTTGCAGTCCTCACCGTACACACGCTTTCCTGTTCTGTCATATATATATGGAATGTCATAAGACAGGAGGAAATCTCAAAAAAACTGTTAACTTTTTTTTTTCTAAGATGGAAGCTAGCAATTAAACATTATTCTTTTTTTCTGTCTCCTGCCCACTTTTCATCTATGACATTATGCTTCACTCATCCATGGCTGATTAGTTTTTCTATTAGCTTCTTGCATGACAACCCATCAGAGACCTGTTGGAGGTTGTCTGCTGTGTTATTGTAGGATCTCAGGCATAGACAAGGAAAAGATGCTAGTATATGCTGCGCAAACAGAGAATGAAAAGTTGGTAACCACCTGAAAGACCTCGCAAAGAGTTCCATTTTGAGACTAAATGACGTGGGTCAGCATACCTACTGGCTGCTTTGGGAAGAGACTTCATGTGGTGTTTCTGGAAGTTTCTGACATTATGGCATCTCCTTTCTTGTAAAATTAGCCTTAACAAAATGATGTCACAGACAGCCACTTGAGTCCACCTGCAGCATAACTGTTGGCAAGACTTTTTTGGCCAGAAGGTACTTCTGAAGAGAGGTTGAGAGGCCGCAACAAAGTAGTATTATAGTTTTACAGGGACTTTCTCACAAACGTAGCGAAGAGTCTCAAGAGACACTACAAAGACACCTAATTGCAAAGTTGGCAAGTGATGAGTGGAAGCAGGGACTATGGACTGTTGGGTGTGCGAGTTGACCTTTCGATGCTGAATAAAATGAGCAATAAGATGGAAGAGTCCTTGAAAGTGAAGGCCAGTTGATTATTTGATATGACAGGGAAAAGGAGCTAGGAAGATGAGCAAAAAGAAAGCCAAGTGTTAGGCTAGGGAATGATCTCTGCAGCAGCGTTGTGGATCAATACACCATCAGGGCACGACTCAGTTTGTCAGTGGCCAGGAAAAGGATGTTGCAGTAATTGAGACACGAGGTGATGAGAGCCTAGATAAGAATTTAACAGCATGGCTGGGAGTGAGAGGTGCACCTGAGAGATGTTAATGGGAAGGAATCTGCAAAATCCTGGGTACGTCCACAGAGCAGGCAAGGCTCTGAGTGCAGCTGGTGGGGGCCAGCCTGCAGGCTCACTCCAGAGATGTCAGCAACCAGAAATAGTGAAGATGTGGTGATGTGGGCTTTGACGTGGCTAACTGTACTCAAATGGGCTATTTTGAGTTCAGATGCTGCTGCCACTGGATTTCACTACTCCTTTGCTTGTGTGCTCCACATTTCTTTGGGGGAAAAAAATTGCTTCTAAAACTCTAAGAAATTGTTCCTTTCTATTTTTTTGTTTGTTTCCTTTGAGCTCTTTGGCCCATGTGCACATGAATAGATGGAGTTTCCAATTTCTAGGATTTTGGCAGCTTCTCAGATCTCACTGTTTCCTGCAGAATCCCTTTCTTTCTCTTGATACTGAAGTCACTAGCTAGTGAAGTCACTGCTAGATACTGAAGAAAACTGAAAAATTAGGGATGTTTTCAAATTCTGGAAGAAAACAGAATTTGGCCAGTTGAAGAACTGCGTGCAGGAAATTAAAAAGCAAAACCCAAACAACTTCATCTCCCCAAGGCAAATAATAAAATCAACCAAAAATACTGCCAAAGGTGGAAAAACTGATCACAGTTCTGTAGGACGTTAGACTGGGAGGCGGGGGGGGAAGCAGTACAGTATAACATAGTCACTATTTCCCAGTAGCTGGGAACTACGTTCCAAGTCTTCTTTCCAAGTCACTTATTAAAATTTGTCACATGCCTTTCCTGAGGCCCATTTGTTGTATTTTCATATGAGTGGCACAGTGCTTTGGGGGGAGGCACAAGCCTACTGGCATGGGAAGCGGGAGTTCTGCAAAGGACTCTTAAGTCATTTAGCTTCAAGGTGCGCAGGGCTGAGCTTTACCCACCACGCCAGCTGAAATCATGATCCTCCTCTAACAGGGAAAAGCTGCGTCTGTTAAGGAACAAGTACTGCCTTACAACAGATCATAAATATGGCCATGGGGTTAATATTTGTTTTTATTTACAGTGGCGTAGGAATGAGTCTGTTTTACATTTTTCTGCACATATGTGACACATATGTAAACAAAGGTCAAAACTTTAGAAATGTGAGTAAGACAGTGGATTACTCATAGGGAAAAATCACCATTTAGAAATTCTTTGTTACATCTGCCATGGATTATTTTTCAAAGAAGTCTGAAAACTTTGAATTAACCTTGGTACTTTAAATACAGTTTCTAGGGAGCCGTAATAAAGCTTTGAAATACCATTCAAAGTGAATAAGTAGAAAAAAATCAGTGGGAGCAGAGGGATGCAGCAGCCTGAGAAATGTCGCCTGTGACATTTAAACTTGAATTAATCTGCTGTGACACTAGTAACATTTGTTGGTGACTTAGGGAGAGGATTTTTACTGTGGTGGGTGGGATCACAGATGTCATCTGGTTTTAAGGCCTTGGATGAACCAGTTTCCCTGTTTTCATGGTGCTGACAGGGAGCTTTTTCCTGAAGCAGAGAAATCCTGGTAACAGAGAGTTTATCAGGCTGTATGCTTTAGTCCACTGTGGGTGATGCGGTTCATATTTTGCATTACTGCTCAGCAACATGTTAAAATCTTGTGCAGGGAAATTCCCTCTAATACGAGATGATAACCAGATCCCTTGGCTCTTCAGTTCTTTAGCCATGATCTGTTTCTGCGGTACATGTCAGTGAAAACTAGACAGAGGCCACCAAATAGCCATCAAATCATTTTTCTCACTAACACTTACCAGAGTGTTTGTCCTATAAGAAACACACAATTAAAGCCATTTCTAATCCTGAGCTATGCATTCCACAGGGGTGATAAAATTTCAGCTGAAAACATAAATGGATTATAATGAAATTTGCATGTAGCCAATGCAGGGCTTTCTGCTTTAAAAGCAAAGAGACCCCGGCTCTTTTTGGGGGTAGTGTTTTAGGGGGAAAGTGTTTGGTGTTTCTGCTTCAAGATATTGTTTCTACATTTCTTGTTTACATTTCTTTTTTGCCCTGCAGTTCTGAAACTTTGGCAATAAATGTGGACGTCACTCCCAACCTTGACATTTTCATTTTTTAAAGCTAAGACTCAGCAGCATTTGGCTTTGCCCTAAGTCTTAAAGAAAAAAAGGAAACCCAAACCAAATACAGGATGAAGTCTGATAAATTCTTTGCAATGTATCATTCCAAATATAAGAGTCAGATGTCACCAACTCGGATTATTTGTCTTAAACTCTGGTAGCTTTACATGTCAGGGAAAAATTAAATTTCATTCTGCTAGATTTGTCCTATGCCATTTCATTTAGCAAGCTAGCAAAACCAAGTGTATGTGGTTGGCCTACACATGCACACATTTTGACGACTGGATTATGTAATTTATTTGCTATGCTACTCTTGGTAAAATGTGTATTTGTTGTACTGCTTTTAATATTTTGATTGGATTTGATATTTTGGTAACAGGAAAGAATGGAAAGAGTGGGTAAAGCTCTTAGGTAGAGTACAGCATCCTCAGTCCGTTTGGGAAGTGATGTGCTGTCTCAGTTTTGAGTTGCTCTGGAGGAATTAACTGGTGTCTGCTGGAACCGATCCCAAAAGTATCTTTTAAACTACACCAGTGTGTTGCCTGTCCTCTGCTAGCTGGAGTCCCGGCAGGACTTGGCATGGTAGGTCCTTACCGCTGTTTCTCAAACACCAGCGCTGTGGGAATCTTCCCCAATGCCTCACTGCAGGGCAGTCCCTCCTGAAGGCATCTGATCCCTGCTGCACTACCCTTGTGCCTTTAATTAGTGTAAAGAAGCCGGAAACGGAGTAGGAATCTGATATAGGTCTCTCTTGAGAAACAAATAGTTTTTCACACCTCTTCCCCCTCTGTCCACCTCTCTTTTGGGATCCACCATAAGGATAGAAAGCTGACTTCTCAGAGGAGTTGAACTCCCTTAAAAAAAGTTAACCCAGTGCAGATGCTCTGTATAAAGGTGATAGTATGTCCCTAGCTGAGGGCCATTTTCCAAGCTGAAGGAAACAAGTATAAACATTAAAAGCCAAGCATGACTTAAAACAAAACAAAACAAAACAAAACACACCTGCAAAACACAGAAGACTGCCAGATTCCAGAGTCCTTGTCTTTTGAGTCCACGCTCATGACCCAGCAAAATATGATAAATTATACTGAAGAGTATAGAGCCCAGAAACTTCCAATTAATAATAACCCTGGGCTTTTATGTATTTATTTAAAATCTACCAGAATAGGTAGAAGCATCACAGATGTCCTAAATATCCAGGTCTTCAACTGATTTAATGCCTTGGTAAGCAAAGGCTGGAGCCTGTACTCCATACTTTCAAAACAGAGTTGAAATTAATGGGTAAAACTGTAACTATGTTAACAAGGGCCCTAAACTGTGTTAGCAAGGGCCATCTAGTCCCAGATAGGCACATTAAAACCCTGCGGTGCAAGGGAACAGGGCTGGCAGAGTGGGACCCTTCCTGCGTATTTAGAAATCTGTTATATTTTGATGCGATTTTTTTGAATGAATGCAAAGGTCAAGGATAATTGCTGCAGAAAAAGCCATTTATCATCACAACTGGGCAACACAGGGGTACCCTAAGGGTCCAGGTTTGCAGAATTGCAGCTCCTACATGCCAGACCCATCCAGGGTCTCCTCGCTGCGTGCTTGGAGCCAGGACCACGCTGCTGTGCTCTGGTTCTTGTAGCGGTTCCTAAAGATTACATTCAGCAAGCTCTGCTCCCCACTGCCATCTCCTCTCCCAACAAAATCCTGTCGGCTTGGGCCCAGATAATATATCAATCAGTGAGACTTTCAAAGCAGGAATTGGCCATTATACAGCTGATTGCATAGAACCTGAACGGCAATGCAGACATGGATCCTGCTGACGAGCTTGAATTACACAAGGTAAGACTTAGCAAAGCCTGGATCCTTGTGTGTTACTGACTGATTGTCCCCAAAATCCTAAGAGCAGGTGTGTGATTGAAGCTACACAACCTAGTGTAGCGAGTACAGAGGTCCTGGTCTCCAGAAATGACTTGCAGCCGGGGAGGAGAACCAACRAAGAGCTGCATTTACCTCCTTGGTGACTCGGCAGAGCATGGAGGGGAGAGGAGGTGAACTTGACACGGTTGCAAAAAGCAAAGCACCATCCCTGCCCGAAARCGCCCCAGCCTGCGTGAACAGTTGCGTTTCCCTCTCCAGCACGTCAGAGGGCAGAGGCGTCACTGCTGCTGGCGCAAGGCACACGACGGCAGGGATTGAGCTGATCGTAACATCTCTCCTGCCTCTGCTGTTCCTCCTCAGTCAGGTTTCATCTGTGTTTCCCCATGCACCTCAGCAGAGCTGAGGAACTGCCTGCAAACCCCCAGCTCTGCTTGTGATCTTGCATCCTCTAGGAATCCAACCACAATCCCAAATGTCCCCGAGACATTGTTCTGGATGAAGAAGGTGGTACAGTTTTGTCCCCTTTGCAGGCAGTTTGTATTTTTGGTGAGAATCCTTTTCTTTTAGCGTCTTTTATTTTTTGCATTTATTTTCCCTCTCTTCTGTTTCCCTCATTCCTGCCTAAGCTGAAAAAAGCCACATTATATCTGAGTTCTACTCTGCAAAACATGGATTTGAAATTAGCAGAATGAGTTAGTCCATTCCCAGTTTATTAAAAACTGTTTTTCTGGGACTGATAAGGAAACCAATTAAAAGCCATGAAGTCTATTTTCATAATAATGCTAAATGGGGCACTTCATAAATTGAAGATTCACCATGCAAAGAAAAAGTGATTTATTGTAGTTTATTAAAATGAGTCCAGGATTCTTTAAAGAGCGGAGTAGTTACTTTTTTTCCTCTTGTTTTGAAATTTGTCCTTAATTCTTGCTCCTCATTCAAGCAAACTTCCTGCAAACAGCCAGGAGGCGGTTCAACAGCTGTTCCGTGGACTGAAAGCGATGGGATATTTGCTTGAGGACATGGCAGAAGAGGGTGAATTATACGCAGTGAACAAATAATTTATTAGGTTGGCCCCATTTTTCTTTGTCATTTATCTGTGAACAGATCACAATTTCGGCAGTGCTGTTTGTTTTTCAGAATTTGACACACGAAAGCATAAATAAACAAATGTGACTGCTGAATTTCTCATGAACTTCAATCACTTGTACAACCAGATATTGAAAGCATATTGATTTTGCTCTTTTAATTGGATATGTGGTACTGGTTTCAGTCTCCTAGCTGAATAGGATTTAGTTACCTCTGCGATAAATTAATGTGCAGAAATCAAAACATATTTTCTATAAGACTTCTGCAGAATCATTTTAGAATCCCAGCCACAGAATTATTTTTTAAAGATTTGGGGAATGTGAAGCAGACTAGGAAGAAATTAGCAAAACAGTCAAAATAATTTTATTTCTCGGCTTTCAGACAAATGTGTGGAGAAAGTTGGTTATTCTGACAATTTCTATTAGGGATTTAGCCATCTTAGTCAACAGATAAGATCACAAGTGCAATGATCGTGCTTTACAGCAGTTTTAAAGTTAAAAACAAGAGGGGTTTATTGATACTGTCTGTGAACACTGTTATACTTTTCACTCATGTCTAAATGCCATGTGCATATTAAGTGCCTATTCTCCTAGCAATAAACACGGTTTAGTAAAATTTATATTTTGATGTGCATGGAAGTAAATCAGCAGAAGATTGGATGAACTGAAATGTGTAAACTTTTCTAGCTGAGGGAACCAAATTGCTGAAATGCAAAACTAGTTACCTGCTTCATTAAGAAGCATGAGTATGGACGATTTTTATGAAAAAAATGATGGGAAGCAATTGGCTAGAGAGTGATTGCAGGAGATAGTCTCTGTACTAATTGGCTTGTTCAGGATGTACACAAAATCCGATTTACCAATCATTTGTAGTTTTTGTAAATGATAATATTATGGCAATTAAAGGATGAATCATTTTTCCACGATGTTGCTATATTAACTTAAAGTGATCATCTGGGTTTAATTCAGATCTAAGAAGAAACAATTTATTTTAAAATGTTACCTTTCAAGTCTCATTTCTTCATCTGCGCTCTGAATGCCTACCCTTTTGTCTGCTATATATTGTGGGTTCTCATGCTCAGACTGCAGATCCTAAGGGTGTTCATATAAACAGATGTTCCTCATATCCTGTCTGGGTTATTTTTTTCCTTTCTTTATAGAGGTCGTAATTCCGCTGTATGTAGTGCTGTAGACATTTTCATGGTAGAAAGCCACAGTGTCTTTCATAAATGCCGTTTCCCATGATGGACTAAAGAGCGTGGGGATCCCACAGTGATAGATGTCCATTTGAGACAGTCTGGGCAGCAACAGGAGGCAATGAATACGTGAGATGCCAAGGTATTGCCTTATGTGGGAAGGACGTAGTTAACCTTAGGGGGAGAGAGGCTAAAATGTAAAAACAAACTTATTAAGACCTATTTTACCCAGTAGGTTGGAGAGAAAAGTGAAATTCTCTTCTGTAAAGGTCTTTTTTTTCACCCTGCACTTCATCTATTTCACTTTCCATTTGCTGAGATTTCCTCTGCACACAGAGCAATTATTTCTCTCATGTCTACATGACTGACCAGGAGGACTTAGCTAAAAAAGGGTCTTCTCCTTGGCTTCACACCCTGAGGGTCTACTGTGCAGGCTAGCACTGAAAAGCTCTGTGTGTTAGCTGGGGAGGAAGGGGTCTGCAAGCTCCAAATCGAGAGATCACTCATATTGGAGAGGAATCACAGAACTCTATCCTTGGAAATGGGCTGAGGATTGATGGTTTTTCGGAGTTTTTTTTTCCTTTACTCTTGGAGCAGGTGGAGGAATGATGGATTTTGTTTTAATTCAGCCCTGTAGGATGAGAGAAAATGAAGCTATGTTGAACTCGCTACATAAAAAAAAGCCTCTGAGTTTGCTACAAATAGATAAAATGTTTCTCACAGTTTGTAAAAATTGCAGTAAAAAAATGAACGAGACATGGAGGCAGCATGACTTTTGTTTATAAATATTTGTATTTCATGCTGAGAATTCCTTCAGCTGTGTACATGCATTTAAAAATATCTGAAGATTAAAAAATCTGACTCTGACAAAGTAAGTTCGATAGATTAAATGTTACCAGAATTTAATTCTTGATGCAGGACAGAGTGGAAGTGCCGGCTGGGCAGCTGTTCACACACGGTGTCTGTGTCGTTCTTGAGCCCAATTCCCTCTGAACCTGTGCTCACAAGTTGACACTGCATTTTGCAAACCACTCATTAGCGCTTGCCTTTGTGGCCCTGGATGGGTGAGCCATACAGTGATCTAAACTGGCCGCAGTTTGAACAAGTGTTTTTACAAGCCTATTTATTTTAGTAATTCAATGTTCTCAAATATAGCAGGGGGAAAAAAAAAAAAAGGCATTAGCACTATCTAATTTTTCTGAACTATTGACCAAAACCCATATTCTGATCTTCAGTCATGTGTCTTCACCCACTTTTCATGCATCTTCTCTCTTTCCTTTGTCTTTCTCCCCTTTCCCTGCCAAGCCGCCCCCAAGTATGGAGGGTCTTCTTCCTTCCCCCTTCTCCTCCCAACTTGTGTCCATTTTGCACATTCTCATTTCGATTTTCTCCTCCTAAACATTAATTATCTGCTCAAGTTCTGTTAATAGGACACTACAGATACTAAGCAATATAGACTATAATATATCCAGTGCTTTACACTGTATGTCAAAAGTGGTTGCAGGTAGCTGTTAAAATCCTATAGTTATCTGCTAAAACCAAAGTAGAATATTATTTTTTTCCATCCCAAACACTCATTGCTTTCCACATCTTACCTCCACTGAAATAGATGGCAGYGCTTTCACTGGCTTTGACGAGGAGATGTCTGATTACCTGCCTGTTTTCAAATACGCCTGGAGGTCACAGCAGGAGACATTTTTCAGAAAGGTTCGGATTCCAGTCCCAGCCCCGAGCGTGCACCCRGGGGTTTCAAAAGGATGTGGCGGAGAAGGTTAAGCTATCCAGAAATCCTCTCGATAAATATTGATGAGGGAGCTGTGGGGAGCTCTGCTGTGTTGAAAGATGCTACTTCCATTTGGAAAACGCAATGAGGAAGGAACTGAGCTCTTTTGAAAACCCGTGTTTGTGGGTGCCGAGCACCTGAGAACATGAAGCTGAGTAGTGAAATGTTTTAACAATATTATGACAGGGATGAAGCCTCCATGGAAGGGGATGAGTATAGAGTGGAGGTACCTTTGTGCCTCTATGGTTTATTTTGGAGGATTTCCAGTCATTCTAACAAGCTCACCATCTCCCAGCATCTCTCGGTGTGCACCGACAATCTCTGTGCACCAGCAAGATCAAACCATTGGGACTGTAGCTGATCAGTAGTGTAGGCAGCGCTCAGTGCAAAGGGAACCTGGCGAGGATCCTTTGCAGCTGTCTGAAGGCAGAGAGAGTTCAGGACCCACAAGGAGCATTATCTACAGTTGAATATTAAAACATTTGTGTCCGTGCGAGAGTTTATCTTAACACTGTTGAATTATATCTTCAGCCTGAACTAGAAACATCTATTGCACTGAATATAAAGCCCTTGACTGTGTTGAGCAGCTTATCTGTATTTGTTCTCTTTGAAAATGTTTTGTTAGCAGAGTCACTTACTTCTCAGAGCTGAGCAATACCAGACAAACAAGCCGGTGTGCACAWTTCTGGAGGAGTAGTGATCCTCATTTGTACTTCTTAGACCTAAAGGGTTTGGTGGCCACTGACAAATTTCTGCAACAGCCTTCTGGAATGGGCAGGTGCAGTTATGCCTGTTTCTTGAGTAAGGAACTAGAAAAATTGTGAATTTCAAGTGACTTCCCAAGGCATAGAACTTCCAGGGCACCGTTTTGTCTGGCCTTTATGTCTGGCTCACCCTTCAAGTTGATGCATTCAGACTGGTATGCCAAAGCTGAAGGAACAACTGGGGCCTTGCAGAGCTGAGAGAATTATGTAGATTCATAATATATTTAGTTTACAATTAACACATGAAAACACACTGTATATTCCTATTGACACAAATGAGATGTCATGTGGAGGAAATAAATCTCTGACAAGTTTATACCTTTTTTTTTTTTTTTTTTTTCATTTTGGATTTTCATTCCAGAAGACACTTTTCCTTTAAGGTTACAAAACAAATTTTATTTTTTGATGTATCTTTGGATTCAATCACTGTTTTCCTTTTTAACATACTTTGCCTGTTGCCCTCTCTTAGTGATACCATGGTATTTGTCTTCTGAAGCTTGTCCCCAACACGTGATTTTTTTTTTTTTAATGTCTTTGTGTATATAATGGATTTTAAACTGTCTCTCTCTCATTTAAACTGTGCTACGCCTGACATGTAGAGCAGCACTGCAGAGGAGGTGGAGATGGAAAATGCAGTGCCAATGAGCTCCCTCCCCACTAAGCATCACGCCTGTAGGTGACCCTCTCCATCCTTATCCTGCCTGGGAGCAGACGGTGCCAGCACGGGGATGGGACCTGTCCAGGGAAAGGACACAAGTCCAGCACAGCTCTGGTGAGGAAGCGGAGGTCAGGGACACATTCCCACAGGCTTTAATGAGGAGAAAAAATGATTCTTGTGTGTGACCTTCTCCACTTCTGGCTACTGTGTTGTTGCGGTAGTTTCATCCCAAACGTATGGGGCGTTCTCCTGTTTTTTTGACAMCTTCAAAGTGAAAACTGACTTCTTTTGTCCATTTTAGAGAAAATTTCAGAAAATACTCTACACAAATAAATATAAAAGATTAGACTCTTTTGAATAATTTTCRGTAATCTGCAGATTTGTGTCACGCAGTGGCTATTAAAGTCTGTGTTCAAAACTTTTCTCCAGAGAACACTCTCAAGTTGCGATACGGTTAAATGCTAACTAAAAATTAAGAACATTTCGAATATCTGCTTCAGAAATTTAATTATGTCACAATTCAGTATCTGTAAGAATGCTACTTAATTTCCTGCAAATGCGATTGGACTTATGCTCCGATCAGCTGCAATATTTTGTGCATAATCATGTGGTGCTCAGTGCCCATAATTAAYGATTGTGTGTCAATTTGTCAAGCACCATAAAAGACAAATGGGAACGCAAACTGTACTCTCATTTTTCTATGGGTCAGCAAATATTTTTCATTATAAATCCCATTTTCCGGAGGACTTCCTGAGATTACTTTGGTATTTTAGTCATTTAAAAACAAACAGTAGCCAGTTTGCAATTACATTCATTCCTGACTGGAAACTCTTCTGGATACAGTATTGCAGTTTAAATTATGGTTTGTAAATAAGGGAGAGCAGTGTTCCTTCTATAGGCTGTCAAAAGTATCAGGCAGCTGGCTACATTGTCCTTTTCGTTTTCAGGTAGGTGCTGATCTGGTGAGCTGCTTCTGCTCCCAGTTTGTCACACGGGGCATTGCGAGGTGCTCAGCTGCTGGGAGGGTCAGGACTTGCTCCRTTTATCTCATTGCAGCTGCTCTTCCTTTTCCCCTTTTCTCTTTCGTTTCTCAATTCATTCCCAGTGCTGATAACTATCAAAGTGAGGGTAGGACGTGATCATCGCATTAATTTCTGAGTACCTTGACGTTAAATCACAATCAGGCATCCGAAGGAGGATAATTAAAACAAACAAACAAACAAAATCAGTCGATGGTTCCAGCAATCAGTTGCACATCCCCTGATAGTGGAGTAGAGCTGTTGCCATCACATCAGTTTTCTTTGCAAGGTGAAAAATCCTTCCTAACCCCGTTCTGTGTRGCAAGAAATCGGATTTCAACAGAGGCAAGTATTGAAGGGGTTAAGACATTTGGTCTAATACACTTCACTAGACAGTTGTATGTAAATACGATTGATAGAATGTATGAAGGCTCTACAGACCACTGGATTCTATCCTGCCTGCTGAATCTGCCCATCTCAATACACATCCGTGGTCTCTGCGGGGAACAGGTTTGTAAGCAGAGTTTAGCAACTTGCTGCATTCATTTTGTATACCCATCATCTTTTTTGGTCAGAAATCCCAGTACAGAAATGCTGGTTTAGAAGCAGGGGCTAGTTTTTCCTTCTTTTTAGTGGGTAATACTCCTATAGGACCGATACACAGAATAAATGTAAACAAAAAACCCCCAAAACCTTGAAAATTATGAAACTGGAATAGTTTGTGTATTATCTACCATTGTGGGGTTTTAGTTTYCTTTTTTTTCAGTTTGTTTTTCTTACCTAGTGTTCATTGGTTACCCCATAAAACTTCCAGTTACAGCTGTTGAAATTGCTGGACACCAGGCACAGTACCAGGAGATGGAGAGACTGACAGTTCTGCTTCCACAGACAAGACTAATATCTTGCTAATCCTGGCTGGTGACCCTGTATAAATACTTTTATACGCCTGTAGAGCAAAGAAAATATGGAAGAACCTATTTTAGTGGGAAAAAAATGTGGAAACTCTTTTGGCTGCTCRACCGCCTTGCATGTGGGATGACTGAACTGAATTTAAGTCGTAACAACTGAAGAGCAAGGGATCAGTGTGGCTAATCTGGGAAGCTGGGATTGGTTTGCAGAGTTTCTGTAGTATATTTAAATTTTATGTATGATTTGTAGTAATTTGCTGAACCAGAAAGCAAATGCAACTGAAGGRGAGGGAGGATGTGGGCAAATTATTCCTGACTGAGAAATGGTGCACCTCAACCCTCTTTTGAAAGAACCACTTGCTGGGGATGGAGTAGCTGCAGTTGCAAGGCCCTCTCTGAGTATATGAGCCTTTTGATAATGCTGTCACATAAATGCCACATATTGGCTCATTCTGTGGATTCTTTTCTCRCTGGGAACTGTACTAAAACTTCTAAGAGGTTTATGAAACTGCTATTAGACAGAAATATTTTTTTCTAAATGGGATTAAGGCCAAGATTCAGTCTTTAAAGATTCCCTACATTCCTTAACTATCACAGTCTATTTCCCGTGTGTTTATACCCACATTTATTTTCTTAACACTCTTCTTTAAAATTATTGGTGAAAACTTGACTTTTTGATCTCTTTTTTTCATCTTTCTGGTGTACTTCCCCCTTCTATTCCAAATGTCTTCGACTTCTCTACTCTCTCTTACTTCTCACACAGAAATTAAATACTAGTCCAACAGAGCACAGCAGAAGTAAAAACTGTATATTTTGACGTGATGATGTATCCCAGTGCATTTGACCCAACAYTCAGAATAAATCCTTTCTTCATGCTGGGTGACTCATATCAGGAAACAACTTTTTGTACTGTAGATGTTTTTGTGTAAATATTGCATGTCACCTCTGTATTATAGATATCAATTGTGTGTTTATGACAGAGCACTGACCACAATATCATTCAATAGGCAAGGTTGTCAGTGTAGTACTACAGTTGTGATTTAAACAATTTCTTCTTGAAAACTTCACTTGGAGCATCCCCCACTGCCGTTGTAATCACATATCTCTTTTTATGCTTCTGGTGATGGATCCATGTATTTGAGGTGGATCTTAGGAGAACCGTGCAGTTGCAGAGATTGAAAATAAGCTTCAGATTCTACTAGTTCAAAGTCAGGACAGGATGGTAGCTGTGAAGTGCCATAAACAACTGACAGCAGGTCAGATGAACACATAGAGGTTTCATTCCAGCTCATACTGAAAGTGGACTTCATCATATAAAACACAAATAGCAGTTATCAAAATCYTCTGATAATATGTTTTTTTCTCCCTGTATTTAGAAACTGAAATGCTCTGACTTTGTCTTTGCCCAAGATTTAGGAAAGGACATTAAAAACTAGGGTTTAGCATCTTCCCTTAGCAGGAAGATGAAAGAAGAACAGATTTGGAATATAGGGCTTGAACCATCTCTTGGTGCATGATGTTCAGGGACATACAGTCTCTTCATACAGGCTTCATTTTAGAAGTGTTTGAGGCCTTTTCCTTCCACTTTTCCCATTGGAAGTCTGATTCCAAAGCCAGTCAATGGCTAGGAACTTTATTTGCTTTCCTAGCCTAAATACATTCATGAACAACCTTTATCCATTTGTTTTGTGACACCATTACCTTTTATCTTGAATAGTTCTTTATTAATAATTAATGGAGTATTAATTAATATTTAATAGAGAGCAAACATATCCTCCCTTACCTTTCCCCCTAGCTGTTCCTCTTCATTTTGCTAGACTAAACAATCTAAGCTCCTCTAATCTCCCTTCAAGAAAAAAAAGCTCTCTCCAAACTGATTTTTGCAGCCTTTTCCTATACCTGGTCCATTTTCATTTTATGATGATGATGGCCAAACTCCAGCTTGCAAAATGCATGTGGCTCATAAGCTCTTGCAATGTGTCTCTTTTGCTGATTATCCAGTGTTAGTGCTGCTACCCAAAATGCAAGAGAAGTGTCTTGCTAGCACTACAAGGTAAGAAAATAGAATAAATAGACACAGRATCAATGTACAATGCTCTGATATGTGTGATGCTTCTAGTATGAAGCAGCAGCTTCCAGCTCTGCTGTGTATTCCACTGTGCCGGCAGGAGCTCCGGACTGAGGATGCAGGAACAAGGTAGGACATGGTATTTCAGCGGGGAGATGTGCGATAGTATGGAAGGAGGGAGGCTGGTAAGATTGAAGCAATATTTTGGAGAGATGTAGAGCACAAAATGTGAAGGTGAGGGGGATGCATCCTTTGGGCTGTGRACATTTTGCAATGGGCTTATAGGCTGTTGCTTAGATGAAATGTTAATATACATAATCTGGAGGCCAGCTGTCCTGCTAGCTTTAGCACCTTAGGATGTGTCTGTACGGCAGTAACACCTGAGCTTAGGATGTGTCTATACGGCAGACTGCAGTAACACCTGAGCTGTGTGAACTCGCTAGCCGTGGCGATGGGAGGCTGTTTTAGCGTGATATTCCACCTGGGCTGATTAGCCCTTCTCGCATAGCCAGGCTGCTCCCAGTGCCAAGGCTGGCTGCTATGGTCAGCGTCATCTTGGATATCACGGCCAAGCATGGTAGGCTTAGACGATGGGCRTATAAACAGCAGAAAAATCTCCCAGAGTCTTGAATGTTTGTCAGGTACGTAAATATCTCAGATTATTTTCCTTAAATTATCCCTATGGGGATCATTTATGCAGCAGTTTTACAACTAGTTTCTGCATAAAATATAGTCCTGGTACTCAGGTTATCTTTTATGTAGTCAAACATTTTCCTGTTTGCATGCTAATCTAAACTCTTCATCACTGAATAACTTCACCAGCCGTAGTGTGGTTTTCTTAYGGTGCTTTGCTTTGGAAAAGAAAATTAATATGTCTGCTTTTCTTAATCATAAATTCAGTTTCCTATTTCTTTGTTATAATTCTTTTGATGTGAACAAAACTCCAAATCCGTTTTTTGTGAAATTTAAATAGCAAGTATATTTAAGAACTGCATATGTGTTAACAATGAATCCTCTGCAACTGGATGCTTAGTAAAAGCTGGRGCAATGTCTGTGTTTAAAGAGTTCTTTCATTTTTCATACTTTACTTTGATTGTGCCTGAGATATCGTTTCCAGCCTCAAAATAAGTACAGGATTTGCTGTTCCAAAGGGGTAAAGTGATCAATTCAGACTTCTAGTTTACTTTCTTCGGGGGCCTCTTTTTAATGTCTCATAGAAAAGTATAACCCTGGTAAAGGAGCCTGGATGACAGGGAGCCTGGATGACAGGATTTCCAGTTTGCTGGAGTATGTTGGACTGTGCCAAAGTTTAGGATGTAAGTCTGTCTCACTGAAGGGTACATCAAGTCATGGCAATGAAGAGTAACGCTTCTGTATAAGGCGTAACCATCCTATAATGTGAGGGCTGCAGCAAATCTCTAAGCACTTAACAGGCAGCTATCATTATATCTACATCTATATATGTGCTATAAGTACAGCACTGCACATTCCTGAGGCTTTGTCAACCCAGATTTCCAAACTCCGGATTGCAACCTGCTTGCATGTGATTACAGCTTCTAAATTGACCTGTGTTTAATTTACCACCATTTAAACCTTTTACGTTGTGGTGACTGCCCTCACCTTTATGAATGGCCGGAGAGCAGTGATATACTTGCACCTATAGGCTGAGTATAGAAGCGTTACTATGCCTCAGATCTTGCTTTGGGGTGCAAAGCAATTAGATCACTGACACAGTGTCGCTGCAAGCATTTGTTTGGAATCAAACCATTTCTTTTCACCTGGTCAATGGTAGGAGGGATGCTGAAGGTAAAACAGTGGTAATTTTCTTATGCAGGCTACAACAAGCAGGGCAGGTGCCTTCCCCTGCCGAGGCTGTGTCCAAGGAATGCCTCAGGGTGTAAGGAAGGGACTTCAGTGTGGCACGAGACATCTTTGGGGCCCAAAACTGCTGCCACAGCAGCAGGTATAACCTGGTAGTAGTCCAAGACCCAAGTCAGGACAGGGTATCAACCGAGTGAGGGATTGGGGTATCCCAGAGGTAGATATAAAACCTATCCTTAGGAACTAGCAAGGCTGAGTCTAATGCAGGGCATGACTTGATCTTTTCTATGCGTGTAGTTGTTGTTAATGTCACTTGCTTGATGCTACACATATCTTCACAGCTGGCAAAGCCGCTGAGACATAGTATTGTGTGGCACCCATAGTGCCACTTCAGAGTTACTTTCTATAATCTAACCGCACATCTGATTTGGTTTTTTCCATCTTTTCCTCTTTTTTTTTTTTTTTTCCCTGTAAAGCTTTAAATTCCAGATTGAAAAAAAATTGAAAGTCTCTGCTGTAGCAATACCTGGAACGATAATAGTCTGAAGTGTCCTAGTTTATGTGATGGATTAATCACCTTTTCCTTGTGAGTTATGCCATTGCTTCCAAAATAATAGCTTAGTTTACATAGAGCAGCTGAAGCCATAGACAGCTTCCTTATTAACGGCTTGTTCAAAGCAACTCTAAGAAACTAGAATTTTAGTTAGTGGTAATGGTTAAAGAAGGTGACAAAAAAACCCAGGAGGCCCCAGTTTACTTGAAATAACCACTTTCATCAACACGCTGTCGTCATTTTTTAATTATGTTTTGCTGGTTTGTGCATGGAACTTGTTGAATAAAGTAATCATGTTCACAGTTAATCAGGACATATATGATTCCCCCTCAAAAAGAGGGAAGCCAAATGGTGACAGATGCAGATCTTATTTCAGCTGTGTCCTGTATTTAAAGAAAAAGCAGCTGGGAACAATAGTTATTATCATTAGTGATACCCAGCCAACATATGCAGTCTTTTGGACTCCATCATAAATATGAAAAAAATCACAGTTTGCAAAATACAGGGACCGAATGTTTTTTATAATAACTCATCTCTGGCACCAAATATCAATATTTTATTTGAAGCACATTACAAAACTGGATAATTTTAGATTAGGGTAATTACCATGTGGGTTTCAAGGGGTGGGGGAAAACAGGACTTTCRTGAACTGTTCCCAAATTTATCTTTGATAGGAGAAAGAAATAGGGGAAGACCCAAAACAGGGAAGCTGTCCCAACTCTTTCTAAAAGGCTTTGTAAAGGTAAAAAAAAAAAAGAAAAAAAATGAGTAACTACTATTAAATGATTGTTTTTGTAAAAGTATTTGTTTGTTCTCTCTAAGGTTTAATAAATAACGTCCAAAAGGCAAGGTGTGCAATTCTGTAAGACAGACTCAAAACACTACAATCAAATCCTCCAGCCTGCTGAGAATGTTCAGCCTACCATAATTTAGAGTGTGTCATTAATAACTGACACGCTTTACTGACATATTTCTTTTTACATCAAGTATATGAAATTTTAATCAAATTGATCTTAGCATACTAAAAGCATGATCATTTGCTAGGAAATTTCATTGGGAAGGAATAAATACATTGAAAAAATTACAATTCTGAATGCTGAAGGACAACTTTAGACTTCCAGAAATGTATTTTCTGTGACATTTACAGTTTTCCATCATCTTCATGTAGGGCTGTGACATGTAAACTCTTTTCTATAACCCAGCACAAATTTGGGTTATAAATCTAAGTCTCCAATATCATGTTCCAGAGTAAATAAAAAGAAATCAAATTTCTGTTGAGTCAACCTCTTTTTTTCTGTTCAGAGTCAACTTCTGATTTTTTATTTAGTGGACTAGTCCCATTGACTCGTGACTGAAAGGCTAATACAAATGCAGGAACAGCCACACTGGGTCAGATCAAAAGTCGGTCTAACCCAATACTCGGTCATCAGCTGTGAAGTTAATGCCTAGGAAAGAGTACAAGGAAAGGGCAGGCAAGTATGGTTATTTCCAAAAAATACTTTGTATTGCAGCATTTTGTTGCTCAAAGGCTAGCTGAGCCAGAGGTGATAGCCCTTGCCAGGTTATCATTCCTGTGAATTGGTCCAGTCAGCTTTCCAGCGCATGTAAACTTCTAGCAGTTCCAGCTTCCCGTGGCAAGGACTTGCACACAATTTAACGACGTGCTGTATGAAGAACCACATCTTTTTGCTAGTTCTGAAGCTACCGCATGCTAGTTTCATGTGATATGCCCCAGTTCTTCTCTGTATCTTCAGACAGACCAAACAGTTAGTTTTTCCTTTCCACYCTCTCCATTGCCCTAATGATCCTGTGAATGTCTGTCACATCCCATCCTCAGCCATCTCTTTCCCAGGCTGAAAAGCTCCTCTCTGAGTAGCTATTTTCACCTGGAAGCTGCTCCATGTCATTGAGTGTACTTGCCACCCTCCTATCAGTCTATTCAATTTTACCATGTCTTTTTAGGGTGGAGAAATCAAGAGAGAAGGTTGAAATTTTTACAATGAGAGAATGATATTGCTGTTTGTCTTCTTTTCCTTTCCTAGTAATTTGATTTACTTTCATGAGCACAGAGCTGAGCTGTTCATAGGGCTGACTATTGTGACTCTGAGATTTCACGTGTGCCCTGTAATAGTCTACCCAGACTTCATCACCCTGTGTACAAAGTCATGATTGTTGGGTTTTTCCACATGTCCAGCACTCTAAATTTATCTGTCTTCATTTTTACCTGCTATTTTATTGCTTGGTCCCTGAGCCTCATAGAGTGCATTTGCATCAGCGGTGTATGAGTAGGAGAGTGCTTTTGAAGCACATCTCCTGGTCATCTCCACTTACTCTRCATTTGTACTCACTGAAGATGATCTGAGAGCCCATGGACTGGACTCCTTTCAGATATAATTAAACTGAAAGATAAGCTCCAGAAGTGCAAGTTGAGTGCTCCATCTGCAGACATTCAGTCGATAGGAGCAGACTGGAACTAGTCCAAATTAAATAAAAATAATAATAAWAAAAAAATTCTGAAATGGGGATCACGTGTGGTCTTCAGCAGCAACTGTTCCACTATATGGATCTGCTCCTCTTGATCCTCATTTCTTCCTAGTTTTGACATGGCTTCAAGTCCTGTTGCAGTACTTCTCCAGTTGCCCTCATCTTTACAATCCAGAGTAAATTAGTGTCATCTACAAGCTTTGTTACCATACTGGTTACTGCCTTTCAACTTCACTAATAAATATGTTCAATATGTGGGGTTGCCACACCACTCTCCTCCGAACATCTTTTGGTGACCTCTTTTCATTGTGAAAATTGGTATGTACCTTGTGTTTCCTTTCTATAAGTCAAACTTGCATCCTTTTGAGGACTTAATTCTTATCCTTTTGCAACCCTTTGGATGAGRGATTTTGCTGAACTCCTTATAGCCAAATTTGCCTTATCCATATGCACAATAGCTCCTTCAAGGACTGCCAAAGKGATGGTAAAGTATGACTTCATCTTTACGGAAACTGCGTTGACTGTTAATTTTTATCCATGTGCCCACTAAGTCAATTCTCTTTTATAGCCTTTACCAATTTGTCTCTTTTGGACATTAGGCTCTCTGCTCCATAGTTCCCAAGAACCATTGTCAAATCCTTTAAAAAAATTTGCCTTAGATTTTGCAGTCCTCTGGTACCAGAGTGATCTTTAGCAAAGACTTACATGCTGCAATTAATAGTTGTGCCACTTTATCTTTCGTTGCCTTTTGAACTCATGGTTCAATACCAACTTCCAGTTACTGAACTTTCTGTCTGTTTGCTCCATAATGCCTTTTAGTGGCATGTCATTTGGGGACAGATCCTTTGAGTGTGGCATTTGAAAATTTTCACCATGAGAGCTTCCTGAAATTCCTCCACAGTGAGTGTAGATAAATAAAATGTATATTAGTTTTTCTGCTCTTCTGAATGTTCCTTTTACACCCGATTTGTCTGTTGGCCTGTCATCTGGGAATTATTTTATTTTCACATGTTTCCAGTTCTTTGGCAATTAGACCAAGCAATTTTAATTCAGTTATCAAAGCAAATAATAGAATCATAGAATCATAGAATACCAGGTTGGAAGGGACCTCAAGGATCATCAGGTCCAAACTTTCTTGGCAAAAGCACTGTCTAGACAAGGTGGCCCAGCACCCTGTCCAGCTGAATCTTAAAAGTGTCCAATGTTGGGGAACCCACCACTTCCCTGGGGAGACTATTCCAATGGCTGATTGTTCTCATTGTGAAAAATTTTCCTCTTGGGTCCAATCGGAACCTCCTCAGGAGTAACTTGTACCCTCGTCTTTTCCATGTGACTCCTTGTAAAAAGGGAGTCTCCGTCTTCTTTGTAGCCACCCTTTAAATACTGGAACATGGTGATAAGGTCTCCCCTAAGCTGAACAAACCCATTTCTCTCAGCCTTTCCTCATATGGCAGGCTTCCCAGTCCTTTGATCATCTTTGTGGCCCTTCTCTGGGCCTTCTACAGCCTGTCCACATCTTTTTTGCATAGCGGGGACCAAAACTGAACACAGTGTGTGTTCACACCTGCCACAGGTGTGGCCTGACAAGTGCTCGGTAGAGTGGGATAATGACTTCTTTATCTCTGCCCTTATTGATGCAACCCAGCATCCTGTTGGCTTTCTTTGCCGCGGCAACACACTGTTCACTCATATTGAGCTTGTTGTCCACCAGGACACCCAGGTCCCTTTCCACAGAGGTGCTCCCCAGCTGCGTAGATCCCAGCCTGTGCTGCACTCCTGGATTATGTTTTCGCAGGTGCAAGACCTTACATTTGTCTTTGTTGAACTTCATAAGGGTCTTGTTAGCCCACTCTTCCAGGCTATCCAGGTCTTCCTGCAGGGTGGCTCTCCCTTCCGAAGTGGAACACTTTCAGTTGCTAATTTCTGCGAGACGTCTTCAGTAGCTTGGATGTGATGCTCAGCTTCAACCATCAAGCACAGTGCAGCAGAGAATAGTTGGTAGAAGAGTGTGACTTTCGTTCCCCATGTCTTATTGTGTGGCAGCATTCATCTTCTGGCTCACGTTAGAGCAGCATGACGGTTGTTGTGGTTTGTGCTAGACATCACTGGTGCCCATGGCCTTTGAAGCAGCTAAGACTACAATGTACACAGGGAAATGTGTGTCCCCCTTCCCCTAAACACCTGAGTAACTTGCAGTAGAAAAGGGGTTGTTAAAAAAAAATCTACTTCTTTTTAATGGCACATATTTTGTAGTTTTGGGGTGAAGATATTAGACCAACATCACTGATTAGGGATGCATTTTCCTCGTAGATCTTCATGTATGTACCATTTCTTAMCAGCTCTCTTCTGTTACTGTGACTGATACTTTGAGTCTTTCTTAAAAAATAATAAAACAATAATAAAAAAAAATCTTGGCTGTTTCCTGTAGTTGTTCTCTGAATTTGAATACATGTGAAAAAGTATACTCAGGGTGAATGTTTCAGTATCTGCTTTATATTATTCTTTTTCAATTAAAGAGAAGTTGCCAAAAGTAAGGAAGGGAAGTACATGAGTTTGAGGGAATGGTATATCCTTGAAAATTGGCATAATCAATGACTGATCTTCGACATTTGATTTAGTGGGGAAGAAAAACAGGGACTGGTCTTAAATGAATGAAATGTTGAGGAGTGATGAACAAGCTGGTGTAGTTAATATAATTTGTCTCACTAACCTTGTGTTGACAGCAGTGATTATGATATAAAACCTTTTTAACTTCCAGGATTATCACATTTCTCAGTACTCTGTTTTTCCGTTTCAATAGGCAAAATTTCACTTATTGGCGCATTTGATTGGGGATCTGAAGAAACCAATTTTCTGCTCTTTTTGAGATGGAAACTAATCTTGCTGGACTTCTATTTAAGAACTCTTGACAATGCTTATATTTTATTTTAGGAAATTGTTTTCATTACTTCAGTCTGCTCAACCAAAAACCTCCAGGCACTTTATTCAACTTCAGATACGCAAAGTAGGATAAATACATAAATTGATGGTGTGCAATGATTTACGATTAGTTTAACCTTTTGCTGTTCTGAGGTCTAGTTTTTCCCATCTATCACACTTAGGATAGAAGTAGCCACAGTGAAGGAGTGAAAAAAGGAAAATAAAGTGCCCTAGTCATCCTTCTATCAAACAGGGGTCTGAGAACTCCTCCCTCTTCCATGAAACTTCTGATTACTGCAAAGCCATAACTGGCCTCATAAATATAACAGGATCTGTGATGCAGTGCTCCTTGGTGTCTGGTCTGTTAAACTCTTTTAACTAATGATGTGAAATCCACCTTCAGATTAGAGACAAACAATCTAATCTGGAGAAGCTTTCAGGCAGATATTTTTTGAWTACTTAAAAGAAAATAAACCTAGTATTGTTATTATATTGAGTAACAACCTCTCCTTTGTCAAATGACAAACGTGCTTCACAACCGCAATCTTCCTTGCAGTTGTTCTGCCAAAACTGCTAATAAATTCAATCCTTATTGTTAGGCATATTTATGACACATTTTGCTTCATTCCTGAGCTACGTGCCTTTTTATTTTAGTACAGTTATGGAATTAACATAATTCTGTTATATATTTATAAATCTTAAATATTATTAACTTTGAATCACAGCATTAAGTACTAACCCTGATTATTCTTTTATTGTGGGAATGGCATATGCATTTGTGCATTTAGTTTACAAGATAACATCTGGTGCAGAGGGTGCCAAACAGCCAGCTATTCTGCAAATTGAGTGCCAGAAGATGACTTTCAAACCAAAGTCTGTGCTGCAAAGACAATGCTGCAATGCTTGGACAGAATTCAGAGGATGTGTGCTGCAAGGGGACCGCAGCCGTGCTGTCAGCGGGCAGGAGGCATGCTCCCCCCACGTCTCTCTTGCTGTACAAACAGGGTTAAGCACCTGCTATTCTCTATGCTCTTCTTGTAGGTATTAATAGAGTGGTTGAGACAGGATTCCACTGAGTCTCTGGCCCCTTCAAGTAACTACCACACTAGAGGTGTCGATGAGAGAGACCTTGTCTGCTTACTCCCTGCTTGCATTTAGGGTAGCTCTAGCTCAGTATGGATCGGGGAAACTGAGTCTTTTTGTCTGCTGTTCTCCCCTCTCAGTTCACCACGGGGTGTTCAAGCATAGCCTTTGAGGCACACCGGTCCCAGCTGCTGTCGGCGTGGGGCAGGATTTGTCCATTGCTTTAGCGGTTCCTGGCACGGATGCCCAGGAGCAGTCTAGAGACAACTGCACTTCAAAATCCATTTGCAGACTGGTGGTTACTTCTCACCGTTAGCACTCAGGAGCCCACAGTGCCTTCTGAGCCAGCAGTTGTTGAAACACAAGTACTATTCACTAGACACTCTCCTGAGATTAAATATCCGTGTTTTTCCTATTCTTTTAAGAAGGCAACTCTGTGGGAGTGTTATTCAACCTGAAAGCAGCTGCCGCTGGTTTTCATCGGAAACAAGCCTGGAATGACAGAGACTCTTCGTCTGGCACTGCCCAAAGCATTAGAGCAGAGAATGGCTAAGAACCAGCAAATCAGGAAAACATCAGATGTGAAATCAAGATTTTGGAGATACAAAAGTSTCTAAATTAGTTCACCTGTTTTTTTAGACATTAGCAACTTTCCTTTCTTTCCCAGGAAGCTTTATCTTCAGCCCCTGGATTCCCTTGGCACACCAGTTGATGTTTTCTGTGATCAGACTGAATCTGAAGTTTCTCCTTTTTAGCAACTTGAAAGGATCTGAATGTGTCCTATTTGAACAGTTCTACTGCCATAGARCAGCATACATCATTTAAACGTATTTATGTTATTATTAAAAAAGAACTTATCTGGCCAAATAACAAATCCACATGATCTGCTGATGAGCAGTTTGCTTATAGTTGTGAGTATATCATGTACTGAAAAGCATGTAAGAATTGAAGCAACAGTAAATCAAAGAGCATTTACATGCAATCAGACAAGGGGCCAGTTAAAAGCCTACAGAAATGGAGACAATGTAATCCCAGACCCTCCAGATGCGACAGTGCAAACCTGATTTTAGCCATATCATGGCCCCATCAATACTGATATAAAATTTACTTTATTCTTTCTTTTTTTTTCTTCCAAACTGTTTGAAAGAACTTTTTTCCTTCCCCAAATTTTTCCATCTCTTCCTGCTGTATCATTTCTCTTTCCTTACCTAGTTAAGCTATTAAGAAAAAAACAGCTTTTTCTTACCTAGTTAAGCTATTCAGAAAAAAACAGCTTTTTGKTTTTTTTTAATGATCTGGAGCAGAATTCTTAAGTTCATACTGCTCATTCTTCAAGCACTCTCTTCTGGCCCAGAGRGGATTAATGTAATTCATGTTACCACAGTGTTGGAAAATATTATTGGGAAGGGAAAGAGAAGTTTCAGTTGTATTAGAGCATTATAACATTGCCTTCACACTCCATCTTTGGAAAAATAATATCTTTCTAACAACGCTGCATGGAATCTCAGCTGGAGTTGACTGTATAGCAGTATGAACCTCATGTTAGATCTAAATTTAACCTGACTGTGGTCAGCCAAAAGCAGATGCAGCATTAGCCATRTAAGTGGGATATGAATAATAAAGGCAGCCACTTTACTGGGACAATCTTTAACAAAACACTTCTTTCCTACCCAATTTTCAGATTGTTATGTTGTTCTAAGGGACTGATGACAAACGATCAGGCCATTTTGATGAGGGTTTCCGATTGACATCAGATTTCATTAGAGGCATTAGTATTGAAGGGAAGGGTCACAGGTTGGTCGTGGTTCATTCTACCTGCCTATCTCACTTGGCAACAACCAGGGAATGTCCAGTAATTTTCTGTTTTTATGCTCCTTCTCACATTTTAATATTTCAGATGGGTAAAGTGCAAGTTAGTCATGTTTATGCATTAATAAAAGGTACATAAAAAGTGTTTCAGTTATTCAGTTGAATGAAATGATTTCAGAGATGTGGTAATAACCTTAAGTGATGTTTTGAATACACTTCATATAAATTAGATCCATTAAACGGGACAAAAGTGATGTTTTGTAGGCATCCACTACTAATTGGCATGTTTGCTAATTCTTGCAGCCACTCTGAGCACATGCTGGTAGGTCTTCTTCATCTTCCAAATTTTTCCACATCATGTACCTTGTATTGTGAATAGCACACCTACCCCAATTTTCCCTTCCCATGCAAAGCCTCCATAGATTGGAAAAATGGACTTTCAAAACCTAAAGGATCATTGAGCTTCTTTCTGAGGACAATGTTTTTGTTGCCTGCATGAATTTCCAATCAGAGTCCATCAGGTGCCCAGAGATGAGAGGTATCTCCTTCCGTTGCAGTTCCTACTTGCTCCAACCCTATGGAGAGCAGTTTTCAGGCTCACAAGTGGTAGGGGGGATGAATCTGAATATAGTGATTTTTCTGCCCTTTTGGCATGCCTTTTGTGGTACAGTAGAGGAAAGACTGTATTAACCTGTCTTTTGTCATTTGGATCAGAATGACACATGTTGAACGGTGGACCACTCACTCAGGCATTGCATCCAGAAATAAAACAGGCAGAAGAAGAACAAAAGGGAAAGGGCTAGCTCAGAGGAAGAGCTGTTTAATTCTATGGTGTATTTGGAAATGTGCCTTTGAGGAAAATTAAGGGCATGACCAGTTCAAATAGCATAAACTGATCTTTATCTGAYGTAGCAGTCTTCTTCCCCAAAATTAGTGCTAACCCCCATCTATAGTAAATAATACTATAAACTGTAGTAAATATTTGAACTCTTCTTCTTCATCTTCTTCTTTCTCAACAAATGATGATTGCATTAAGTACATATTTAGCAATTAGATACCATATCCGTTTTGGCTTTTTTCCCCACTTGTGGCTTTGAGCACACTACAAAAAGACTCAAAGCTGTGTTTGGCTCTCCCATGCTTTCCACTTTTTTCTATGTAACTATGCAGTTGAAATTTCCTGTTGTATAGTTCTGAACTTGGCAGTGAAAAGGCAGTTTAAAAGCCAGTCTATGCAGCTTACCAGAGGATAAAGGAAATGAGGAACAAGAACAATCTATAGCTCCAGTATAGATGTGGTTACATAGCAGAACAGGATATTGCACTTTGCAAGTCAGATTTTCTGCACTTCTCCTATAAGCAAACCTAGGGGGGGGCGGAATTAAAAATCTAGTGACCAGAAATCTTAATACGCTGGAATTTTAKATGGTCATTAAAGACTCCAGCATCTGTTTTGAGAGGTGAGAAATGCTTTGGCTCTCATTGATTAAGTCCTTTGATGCAGAACTCCTTGCAGAATTGAACACACAAACAAAAACATTCTGTTTGGCATGTACATCCTTAATGTGTGCATTATTGTAGGCAGAAGAAAATCCACCTTCCCGCATTTTATAAGCTTCAGGCATAGGGGGAATAAATATGTACTTGAAAGCACAGTACAAAAGATCAGAAATTTGGTTTTAAATGTAAAAAAATTATATTCCCTTTTGTCAACTGAAGGTAACAAAGCTTACATACATAGTCATTGTTTTCTCTAATTCTAGACTAGCTGCAGCACTGCACTATTTTAGCCTCCACCCTCAACAAYATATCTTGTTCTCTAAAAGGTATTTTCTCTCTCTGGTGAGAGCTCTTTTTGTTCCTAAACAAAGCCCTGAAAAGGTCACATTGGAAATTTGAGTTCCAGGTAATTCAAACGTAAGCCTAAGTTAAAAAATGATGTGTCTGCAGCTTGCCAAGTGCTATTAGAATCCTCAGTGTTAGTTTAGATTCAAGTCGAATAGAGCAGTATCCATTGGGAAATTATGCTTTCCTGAGAAGCATGTATGGATTTTTTCTTCCTGTATACCTTTCCAATAAATATTATGATAGCAAGATTCTGTTTCCCATGAATTCTTTATTTAGGTTAAGTATTACGTGCGAACTCTGATTTCGTGGTTTAATTCTGATCAAAGTAGTTGATTTTTTAGTTTATCTGGTAGAAAATTGTGTTAAAACACACAGCAGACTCACATGACAGTCCTAATAAGCACGGTTTGTAATAACACAAGTCCAGTTATATAGTAAGGAATACAAAYGAAAATACTTGAAACTTCAATGGAGGAAGAATTTTGTTTTTACTGTTCAGATCCATGGTGGTCTCTGCCACTATGTGTGTAGACTACCTCTGAACACAGTAAAAGGCTTTCTTTTCTTCYAATTCTCTGATTCCTTTCCGTTATACAACTAATATCTGATACAAACATAAATATTCAGTACCTACATTTAAGTCAGAATAGTTGTAGGTGAAAATAGGGTGGGATGAGAATTTTGACCGCTCATGCTCCATAGAAAAGCCCCAGAATAAGAATTGCTATGTTACTTACTGATGGCCCAAATCTATTTTATTCTAAGCCTACCTTTTGAGGTACAGAGCTCCCTCCATTTCTAGGTACAAGTGCATTAGCTGAGTGTGATTATTTTTTTGCAAGATTAAGCCTCATGTTCCTTGTTGTATTTCTGAAGTCCGGTGAGTACAAATTCAGTCCTAAGAGACTTTGATCAGCACAGCTCTCTCTACTTCTGTGGAACATGTGGACGCATAATGTCTCATAGGCTGTGGTTCATCCTGGTCTTTGGAAGTTGGATGGCCATCCTGCAGTCCTACAGCCATCTGTTTCTAGACAAAACGTAAGCTAACCAATAGCACKGAAAAGCACATCCATACAAAGGTGACTGACATCAGTTGTGGGGTTGGGAGGTGACTGACATCAATTGTGGGGTGGGGAGGCTTTGAGTTTTGGTCCAGACAGACTTCGAACACAATGTGTATTTTGCACTCAAAATGAGAGGTAAATGTGAAAAGTGTTAAAACTAATAGACACAATAGAATGGAGGATGTGTGTTGCTAAGCATCACTTAAAAGCCCGTTCTTCTCTGAAAAGTGTTGGTAAATACAGCGCTATTTGACTCAGGAGACCTAATCCCAGAGCTTATTCAGTATGCTATCTTCAAATGCTAACAATAAAACTAAAGGGTTTTTCCCCCCCTTGTATTTTATTTGTGTTAGCACAGCAGAGTCAACATCGCTAAACGTGAGGTCTCTATTCCTTTTCACCTGTCAATAGAGTAGTTCTGTACGTTCTGTTTACAAAGCCAAAATCGTCCTCTGGTGTGTGCCAATGCACTGCCCGTTGCGCAGCCGAGGCAGGGTGAAGGACAAGAGGCTGGAAAGAACACGAGCGGGCAAATCAGACTCGCACAATTACTGTTTACTATCAGAACTATGCCGAAATTTTTCAACCACTCTAGAAAATGACAGTTTGATGAATTGGAAATATTTCACCTGGAACACACGGGGTTTGATTGTCTTTAGGAGCAACGATCCTCAGTCCAACTGAGAACATCAGTTCTGTCATGGTTTGTGGCTATGGTGCCATAGGCTATAGGAGGATTTCCACATTTTCTGGCCAAGAAGTGCAGAGTCAAGGAACTCAGAAATGTGTCATGGTTTCTAACTTCATTACAGAGACATGAGGGCCAAGGAAACCCCACCTTGTTCCAAAGCTTTTGAGCTCAGCCTTGACCATGCATCTGGAGTCTGGAGTGATCTGGAGTCAAGAGTGTGTTTAATGGAGTCATACAATGAGTATSTCTGAGAGCAACACATGGGAATCATGCAGTAAATTAAGCATCATTCTAGAAATCTTACTAGTCACATTGCCTTGGGCTTATCTGGGAGTTGAACAACAAAGATGCTGAACTTGGCATGAAGCACCCTATCCCTGAGAAACAGGAAAATGAGGAAGGTTTTTATGGTATTTCCTAAGCTGCTGAATTGACATGTTCAGTTTAAGTCCACACAAGGTAATCAGATTGATACTATTTAAAGAATGTTTTTGTGCTGTCAGATAAGGAAACAAAACAAAAGTGTCCAGTACACGTTCATGCTGCTTCTTCCTCTCCTGATAAGGCTAGACTCAATYGCATCCATCCCAGTCAACTGAAGAAGATTTCTAGGGGCAGACAAAGAGAGAGGAGTCCATTTTCAAGATGCAGCTACACAAATTCCTGGCTTGTCCTGGGATGTTGTCCTAACAAAAACATGGTACATGCTACCACTAGTACCGGAAGCATAAAAGATTTTTAACCCAGCCTGTGTTAATGAGGGCAAATAAAGGCCTTCTTCAAGAGAAAGAAAGATCAATAGAAAAAGTAAAGAGGCTTCTGAACTGAAGCCCATTGGCAGGAAAAAAGCAATTGCACTGGAATCTGCAAATAAAGATATTGAACCAGCCTTAACGGTGAAATATGATTTTACTAATTGGGACTCGCTGTCAAAACCCGTTGATTGCTGGAGTACTGAGAGAAGAGTTCATGTCCGTTGTGCCAAGGTCACTTTGTAGCTAGAACATCCCTGTGGGCATCCTGGAACGCAGCAGCACAGCCCCGGGCCTGAGCGACATCCATTGCACCGCACAGATTGTCCTGGCTTTCCTTCTCTGAAACCCCTAAAGAAGTAAAACTGGGAATTTTTRGCCTTCCAGATTGTTCAGTGATAAGCGAGTGACTGAAATGCATTTCACTCATCTCAGTGCAGCCTTCAGGTTTTTGGGTGTGTATATTTACCTGCTCTCTTACAGAGACAATACACGCCAGAACCTCATCAAGGGCAAAAACCTTGCTATCATTTTTACACAGCAGCAGACCTCATGTTGTCATCTGTCCCCTATGGCTTCAAAGCATCAGATTTGACTGGTCATGTAAATGCAAAGATGAGCTATGCCATTTTATATTTATCCCTTTCCCAACCTGTGCTGGCCTTTTACTCCATATGTCAAGCCTTTCATGAAAATACATCTGTCATCATGTGTTGGTGCTTCTTGTTCTTAGGCTTTCCAGGCACCTGGATGTTTTGCAACACRTCCCAAACCTTTCTTAATGCACGGGTAAAGATTGCAACTGAAAAACATAACACCAAGTGGCTTTCTTCATGATTCAAAGTATGCTGTGAACTGGCTGGTAAGATGCCAGCATCAAGGAGAAAGGATTTKATAAGGATTCAGACTGCTTAAGTAGCTTCTCCCAGAAATGTGCCTCTCGGTAACAAATCTGTTGAAGTAGTGGAGTTGTTCCATTTACCCATTACTATGTTACTGCATCAAAGAGGGAAGTGAAGTGGAGCCCAAATGCAGTGCTGACACCATTTAAGTAGTGTTTTTAGCAGGGATTTCCTGCTGGGGAGCTACAAGCTCTGGTGTGTGTACGTGTATATGTATGTGTATACATGCACAGGCACACAGAAGACTGGCTTGTTTGCAGAGCAGGCACAGTTCTTTGACCCATGCTGGACACATACGTCTTCTGTGGCCTCTTGGTCCAATCCTGCACTATGCTGGAGCTGAATGACATTAGGATTTTGTGCGGACAGCTTGGTTAGTCCAGCCTTGTGCACCACTGGTTTAGAAACACAAGAGCACAAAGGACACCACCGCAGTGGTCAACACTTGTCCCAGACTTTGTACTGAGAGCTCCAGCACAGCAACCGGGGAGTTACCCACACAATATTTCTTTAGGAACTGCAGCCACTGCACAAGTAAGTAACTATCTTTTACTGTCAGCTGTGCTATGGAAATTAATTTTCTCACATTTTAAATCTCGCCTCCATGCTTTTCCATTACTGTTTCAAAGAGCTGCGATCCTCTTCAATTGTTGTAGCCTGACCAGGTATTTATTAGCAGAAGGGCAAGTACYGAACACAATGCTGTGATGAATTTTATGTTTCAGCTGTTTTTCAGAAGGAACCTGTAAACCAGATAAATTTAGTCTGCAAACAAAGAAACTATAAAGCAGTCACAGATGTTGTTTCTTTTTAAGCACAGTGTAAATAAGAGTATTCATAAAACTTTTGTGGACTATGTCTGTACCTTTTTTCTCTGATGTTAAAGAATTAATAACCCCCTCCATCATCAAATAAAATTCAGGATTTTGCCCTACTTTCATGGTGAAATAAATAAATTCTAAGTGTATCTCTTATGTTCCCTATATGTGCATCAGTATACGACTCCTGGTAGCCTGTAAAAATAAGTGTTGACTTTTGTATCACCTGTGATTAGTTAGACTAGTCTCACAGAAAATACGAAAATCTCAACCATACAGTCACATCACACAGGTAGTGACTGTAGTCACATGTKTTCAGGGATGACAGAATATCCTCCCTTTTCTCTTATGAGCATCTTTTATGTAGGTGCATCATGTTTGCATAGCCATAAATTACCACAATGAAGCCTTATGGTACTCAGTAAGATTTATTTTTTACCCCAGGGACTAACAATTTTTAAGTTTTTGAATGATTTCAGCTTTTATTACAAAAGATTTTACATATTCTCATTGAGTCTTTTGTAGTTAAGACGCTGACAGTGGTTAGATTAGAAATTTGACATCTGCAAATTTGTAACAACAATAATTTATATACATGTAACAGAATATCAATTACTTGAAGTTACTACTTCAAATGCTGCATGTCTTGCAAAGAAGTAAGAGCGGTTTCTAAGCAAATACAAGTTGAATACTTCTGTCAGAATTAAAAAATAATATCAAATTAGAAGAAGCTATTTTCTACAATCTGATGGGCGTGTCTTTATAAACTAAAGACCCTCAGTGTTCACAAGTGGTTGCTGGGCATGTAATTGTGTTTAGTACCTGATTCATCTTCTCCAGCTGAGCAGCAGATTTGCTGTGGACTGAAATGAAGGATATTATATCAGAAAATTTAGGGTAGCTCCAGTTTGCTAGACTTCTTTCACTTCTTGTCTGAGGAAGGACTTCTGCCAAAAAGAGAACGTAAAAAAAATACAATAAATATATGAAATAAAATTTCCATCGGTCATACCGGCACCCTCTAAACGCATTCACGTTCTGGGTAAGCCATGCACATTTTTCAGGCTATCCTTTATGGCAGCTGTTTGCAGAGGTCATGCAGCAGGAGAAGCCATGAGGGTGCTGTTCAGCGGAAACAAAGGAACGTCTCTTTTCAGTTTTGCATTGTACAGTCTTCTCTGAAATGATAAGGCTCAGTAAAAAGTACAATGCGCTAAATGGTGTATGAAGAACTGCTTCCTAAGTCTGGCCTTAAGTGGCCTGCCCGTCAGCTATCTCAGCAGATAACAGTGACTGAGTAAAGAAGCAAGAGTCCTTCTTCATACAGAGGGTAAAAAGTGAAATACTGAGAATATATAGAGTTCATGTGTCCTTGGAAGCTTAATAAAATTTAGATACTGCAAAATCAGAACAGCTTGGTCCTTAAAAAAAGAAAATAGTATTTATCTGCAAAGCTCTATTTCACTTTTGGGCTTTTCTATAATATGCACTTCTCTTATGTTTTKGGGATTTTGTTTGGGGTTTTTTGTGTGTGGACAGCTTAATTGACACTGAGTACTGAAAATACATTGTTTCTTTAAAGATGTTGCTTAAAAACATCTCAAGATCCCTGATCTTTTCTAATATAGCAGTTGTGGTGATCACTCAATTAGGAAGCTGGGGAGAAAAAAATCAAGTATTGCTCAACATTTCATTCTCCAGGTTACACAAACCTCTTCACRGTATACAGAAAATAACATAAAGTTCAAGGGTTTATGTTTAAGAAGAAAAATGAGAAAAAATAAATTATAGCAGAAAAAGAAATTATAATTATAGAAATTATAGATGTGGATTAGTAATAATTACACTGGAARTTTCCTGGGCGTACTCTCATGCTTCATTTCTTATTTTTGGCATTGAGTTAATGTTGAGATTTTATATTTATATCCCCTTTCTTTCTTCCTTTCTTCCTTTCTTTCTTCTCCACCCCAGACCCCCCTTAAGAAGCAGAAAAAACTATAAATGCTTTAATGATGCCTTTGTGGTACTAAACCACTTTCGAAGCACCTTTAAAGTTGTTCCTAAATACCTCAACCTTGCTAAATCACTTTAACAGTACACTCTTATCTGTGTATCTGTCAAAGTAGGTAGTCATGGAGGCTTATCTGTGCATGTTCAATATCCTAAATCTGTCTAAGATAAGGACAACAAGGAAAAAGGAGTAGAAAATTGTAAGCAGTATGAAAATGTTAGAAGTCCTGAGACAAATCTACTTCTGTGTAAACCCATTTAATTTTAGTGACTTTGGTTTCTCTGTTTGAAAGGGTAAGTGAGAGGTGGGTTTCATTTTGCCGACATTTGGACCTCTCCAATGCAGCTGTCTACAATGGCGGTGCTTGCGTGAAGTTCTCTGCACAGCTAGAGGAGCGAAACGGGCACGTCTAAAATAGGTCAGACGAATTGACTGCCAAAACCCACTTATTTCTGACTTGTGCCTGTAAAAAGAGCCTCAGACAAGTACCTCAAATGTAAATATCTGCTTTGCAAATGTCCAGTGTTCAGCAAGATAAACCACACTCATACTGTCTCACAGATACTGATTAGCAAAGCATATTAAGCAATAGGAGAGCTGTTAAGTGCTGCTCAGATACAAAGTTCCTGCTTTTAAAAAAATCACTGTCAGATCAGACAGGGCAGAAAAAGAGTGGAACAAAGGCAAGATTTTATGTCTTTTGCAGACAGGAAATAGAGGCATGGTTAACAGAGGTTAAACCAGTTTCAGTCATCTGGAAATTAACCATCCCCGAGGTTAATGGGAGGGCTGAAACACTGAAATTCCCAGCACATGTCTGTCCCAGTTGAGCTTTACCAAATGCATTGACCTATTTTTGGTGTCCCGGCTGGGATATTGATTTTTCAGGGTATTTTCGATGTTTCAGGATACAGGACATTTTCATGGCATTTTATATGTTCCAAACACAATGGATGATGATTTCAGTCTACAGCTGTGCTCCTGCCGTGTCGCCCCCAACTCAAAATGAAGCCGTCTTATTTGCGTAGCTCATCCAACACCCCAGAGATAACTTATAACTGCCAAATGCAGGAACTGGCTCTCCCTACTGAAATCCCACTGCCTTTACATACGGTCTTTTTGTTGTAGTTCCACCTCCTGTTCCCAAAATACCTTTGGTCTTCTGCAACTAACTAGCTGTGAGTCCTGMAGGAAATAAAGTCGTTTTCACTTTGCAGCCTAAACCTAATCAATAAAAATAACCTAGACTGAACTGCTGAATGCAGCAGACATTAACATATAATCCCATGCATAATTCATATCATAATTATAGGGGATCTGATAAAAAATGCCTACATTGGGGTATTGTTTAAATCCTGAGATCTTGACTTAAGACTCCTTTAGTGTCTGATTTTTAAAATACAAACTAAGAAAAGGTACTTTACGTACTACCGCTCACAAGCTAACCATAGCTTGAAATGTCTGGATTCACAGTTTGTACCTCTCCCATTTGAGTTAGTGGAGCAACTGATGGTAATAATAAGCTGTCTGCCCTCTGTGGACACCAGGCATTAAAGGAGGACTAAGACAGTCATTTTCCTTATGAATTTCAGAGGTATTTTGTAAAAACAGAGGAATGTGAGAACTCAAGCTCTCTAGGATCAATTCCAGGCTCTGAAAAGAGACATGTAACCATTACTTACACACCYGTTTGATTTTATACCTTCCAAGCTGATGGTTATTCTGCCACTCAAACATTTCCTCCCCACTGCCATCCCTTTTTTTTTTTTTTTTGTCCTTTCTGCACCTGGCCTTTTCTTACATCTTATATTCACCTTAGTCCCTCTTCCACCTGCAATTTAATTCTTTGCACACAGTCAGGATGAGTAGGTTTAGTCTACCCTATTTGAGTCATCTGAAACGTAGACATTGACATTTGAGCTAGCCTCTCAGGACTTCCTCTGTATTCTCTGAAGAGAAATAAGCCTTTCCAGGGACAGCTCATACTATCATAAAATACACAGTTGAGATCAGAAAGATCTAAACTATATATCTGAGATCATATAGCCCTCAAGAAGAACCTCTTTTTTCCATTGACTGTAAAGGATCTATTCCAGACCTCAATGWCTCCTTTTTTAGGCAGCAAAAGCTGGGACACATGAATCCTACCTAGGGCTTCCTTTTCTCCTGTGGTGATTGGACATTAGTGAAGGGAAAAGAGTGGGCATACAGAAAAGAAATTATTTGTGGTCTTAGAGGTAGTGCCCACGATCAATAGGAACGGTCCTGGAATAAGGTGAGTTCAATACGTGAAGGTGTGGTTGAAGGACTGGAGCTTCATGGGCTGCGACATGCGCAGATATCTTCTATGGAGAATATGGTGCTACCAAAAGTCTATATGTATGAATGTGTATGAATTCTCTGCCAAGGACAGCAAAGAACATTTCTCAGACTCCAGCTCTATGCAGACAAATTTGAATAGACTTTCACACACAGCCTTGCTTGACCTTGCTCAATATGCATGTTTTTCTGGAGACAGTGGAACATTTTAACAAAAGAAAATATACAGAAAAAAAGTATCTCTGTCAACCTTGTTCTCAGAAACAACCCAATGTTTTAGATGAACTAGCACAAGTTGATTTTAATTTTTGATCTGCTGGGAACAGGCTGACAAGAGAGGGTAGATGGGAGAGAAAAGCCCGAGGCAGACACCTCACATGGAAAACTTCAGCCCTCATAGCTGTTGAAGTTCTAAACTACAGTTAGAGTTCTACAGCATTATTCAGTCTTAAATATGCATGTCACTAGAGTGGTTTACGTAGAATATTTAATGTATAGTTTTCTTTCACTGCAATTCAGGATGTAAGAATAGAATCTGTATTTTCAAATGGGATTGTTTTTATCAGTTTAACCAGCCCACTGTCATTACTTACCTTCTCCATGTTCTTCCTATCTCGACGTATTGGAAGTTGTTTCTAAGGGAAGGCAAGCAGAAATGTCAGGCTTTTCAACCTGCTTCCATTTTCAATCCAGCCTGCTTTGCTCTTACAATATCAAACCTTCTGGGAGTCTCTCTACATGACATGGACTATAAAAGGTATCAATAACAACAGGAGTTCCTGCTGTGGAAGGGTACTGTAATTGCAATTGCCTAGGATCTGGAGATTCATTATGGAGAAGGCGAATGTTCTGCAGTTTGGTTCTCTTGGGTATATTCTGTCTCTCCCTAACAAATCACCRCTTCCGGAGTGAGTTTTCTTTTCATTTATTTGGTTATTTATTTACTTCAAAAAATAACTGAGCACAAACCAGTGCACCTCAAGTGGCAGAATATCAGAAGTGAAAAAAAAGCTACTTACAAATAATTTAAGAAATAATAACAGAAGATTAAATGTTTTACATACATCCTCAAGTTAGTCTCTGATTTAAAGCTTGATGACCACACACTTGGACTGTATTCCCAACAGGTATTGAGAAGACATATTTCTCCTTGTTTACATGAAATAAGATGTGTTTGTATAGCTGTAAGTCCTGGTTTTGCAGCATAGCTTGGTACTCATAATAGAGGAATAAATATTAGTTTTATGCTAGATAATTTTAACAGCATTTGAAAAATAGGACATAATAAAACATAAACATAATATTTAAAAATATAGGCATGTATTTTCTTTACTTGCAGGTATATATTTCACCTCTGTACACGGTGACAGCTTGCTAAGGAAAAGCACATTTGCAACATAACTTGCCTGCAATCATTAATTTCTTTCTACTTTTTAAACTATTCCTTTTAAATGGCTGTAAAGTAATCTCCCCAGAAAAATGTTTCTCTTTCATTGTTTTTGGCACTGTGCCATATTAAGATATTTTTAGTTGTCTATTCTCATTTTGCAGTTCATATGGATACACGAACACCAAAACTAACTGCCCAAAGCACTATTCCCTGCCTTCTGCAGGTGTTTAACTTCCACATCTCAACACTGAAGTTTATAAAAGTCGCAAGTATTGGGCACCCCTTTGAAGATCATGCTACTAACTTAATATTCTACAAATTTAGATCAATTATTGCCACTAATTAATGCATCTGTGAATATCCTGCACCAAATCATACATAAATGGTGTAAGCACTATTTTAGTACGTATTAATTTAAAAAAAAACAGAGTACCTGTAGAAATAAATGTAGTTTCAGAAGACTGTAAAGAGTCCCTGTATGACTGTTCAGGTGTAGACCTCTATAATTCCATGCATTGTGGGCGATTCCTTGTATGTTTGTACCGCTTGTCATAACAACACATCCCTAAATGAGCCCTTTYTGTTGCAGTACAGATATTATATAAAGCTCAATACAGTCTAGAGATAAAACATAACATTTAAATGCTGTTATTTTACATACATTAAGAAAGACCTCTTCTCAGAGCTGTTTCTCCTAATGCTTGGAAAAATTGTTACTGAAGTAATTTTTGTGCTAACACAAACCCCAGAAGGTTGTTGGAGCTCTTGAATATCTGGGCATTTTAATTAATTTCAGTATAGCTGTGCTCCAATTTATTCCAGCCTTGGCACTGGTTGCGAAAACACTCCTGCCAACCCTGAACAAACCACCTAATCCAGTCCAACCTCACCAGAAGGATTAATCCTTTGTGTGACACTGGAAAGCAGTCAGCCACAGCCACCCCTTCAGAAGCTTGGGTTTTTCAAAGGGCATGACCACCGGCTCTTCAGAAATACTCCCAGAGACCCCTTTTTCAGTAGTCTTAACATTCTACATTCAGTAGTCTTCTTATTCTTAAAGGCATCAACTGAATATTCCCCTACCAGCCATCAGAGAATCCACTTAGAGCTGCTTACACCTTTTGTGCAACCTCCTTTAACCACTTGCATCTGTCCTTCTAGCCATCAGAGCTGTCCCAGAATCCCAGAGCTGTCCCAGAATCTCACAAAACTCACTTCTGTCCATCTGTTCGTTCATCCATCCATCCATCCATCCATCCATCCATCCATCCATCCAACAACTGTGCTATAGAGTCAAACAGATAGACAGATCTTAAGGACTGCAGGTGTCTGGTGGTGGTTGTGGGTCCTCCAAGCTGCTAGAACCTTCTCTGGTATCACATTTTCCTCTTGATGACAACCAGTTTGGCACATGCTCATCCATCTGCTTAAATGCAAACACAGCTGCACCTGGATACTCTTTCCATAGCTGCAGGCTCTCTCCATCACAGCAGAATTACTATACTTTCTTAAAAGGTGTCCTTACAAAAAGCTCCAGAGTTCAGGCCTTGCAGACAGATGAGCTCTGGTTGGTCTAATTTGCAGCAGTTTAAGACCTTGCAATATTGAGTTATTGCTTGGTAATTCAGTAATAATTCTCTGAATTATTATTGAATTATTATTATTCTGCCCTTGAATTATTATTATTCTGCCCTTGAAATGAAGAGTAGCAAAAGAGGGGTCATGTGCTTATACCTGATTAGCCCCAACACAGAGGCTGGCATTTTAGCTTGTACCAACAGAGGAGGTGGTTATGTGATACTATGGGTAGGATGGATATTGAGTAAATGGGTTATAGGCACATGTCCCCTTCTGCTACCTCTGCTACAGAGCCAGGCAGGAAAAAAGGACAGTTAACAGCAGTAATATATGAATCGACCTACCTTCTGCAAGCAGGAGCTGGAGGTTTGGATGTCTGTGTTTTACATGCCAACCCGTAAAATGGTGTCTCTTACAAGAGGTCCTATCCCTGTTTCTGCAGAGCCACATCCACTCCACTTCAGTGTCTACAGTAAATTCAGGCTTTTTATTTGTACTGAGAGCACAGGAGGAGTCCAACAACGGGAGAGGAAACKGGATTCTTTTTCCTTTTCTGCAATAGCAACCAAGCTGTTTATTGCATTTAAATCGTCACCTATGCAAATGTGCTGAAGATGGAAAGTCTGCACAGCTGCTGGGGAGATTACAGATTTTGAAATTAGCAGGGTAGCAGAAGTGTAAATACTGGCCTGATTTTATTTRCCAGTCCTTTGATACTAGTAAAGATGCAGGTAGAGAAATGTCCATCTCCTTTTCAGATCCCAGTCTGTTTACTCAGAGCTGGGAATTAATCCTTTTTTGCATTTAATATGAGACAATTCATGTGAAGCCACTGGTGGACAGCAGGGRTGAGCCTAAACATAGACATTGAAGTGTCCCTTTCTTAGTACTAAAACTGTGTTGAAACTGGATTTGTCAATGCAGATTAGCAAAGCAATGGGCTGAGATGTTGAGGGTCATTTTTCTCTGGTGTCATCACTCCAATGCACCTTTACAGCCTCTRCATTGCTAAAGGACTGTGTGCTAAAAAGTGTGCTAAAACATGCTTTAAATCTCTTTTGGAGAACAGGGATAACTTTGGAAAGTCTCATATAAAAAGAACTGTAAATATTGCTTAAAAAGTAGAAAGTRGCTAAGTCAAACTCCGTTTATTTTTAACTGAGTTTGCCTTCAGAATACCCCAAGTGATTTGACTGCACAGCTCTATGGATTTATCACTTGCCAAGTTTCATATTTTTAAAAATTAAAGCCCTTTTTCTGAAGACCACTAACAAGCATAGAAAATGTCCTTTGCACTGTTAACCACATAAAAATGACCCAGATTTAATTTGTTTTGAAAATTTATTTGTGGCAAGAAAATACTCCCAGGCTGAAGTGTTCTTTGCCAAATGTGGTCTACAGTGAGAGTCTGCAGGCCAAATTCTGAAACCAGTGAAAAACAGAGCTTCTTAGGGGAAATCCTGGCATTACCTTTGCCTACCTACATGTTCATGGGCATTGTAGTGATGTTCACTATTTCACTGCATTCAAAATCAATGTATTTGCTTAGTAGATCCATCATTTTATGAGAGTTTTAAAAATTCTTCATTAAACTCACTTTATGCCTCCCCAAATCCATATTTTTTATTGATAGTGAAAATAAGATAGAGTCATTGGAAGCAGACAATAAAACCTGTATGCATAGGGCAGTTTACTTACTGTTTATGCTAAGAGAATGTATGATTGTTACAGTTTTGACGAACTGTCCAGGCCCTGTTTATATAGTGGATTTTTTATCCTGCAGTGTTCATACAGTATTTCACTGAATGCTTCTTATCTGAACCCTGGGGTACTCTATAATTCTCGAGTCTAAGATTAGAGGCATGTCAGACATGAAATCGGAAATGTGGAACGTGAGGTTTTGAGGAGTATTTGAGGTGATTTTGAAAAATATATCATAGTTAATAACACGAAATGCTCCTCTAGGGTAAAGAAAAAAATTTAAGGAGAAGTGAATATATTGTTTAAAAGAGGTTTTAGCTAGGATAGGAGAAACAGAACACGTGCAAAATGAAGTTAGGGATATGCTTGTGAACAATGGGGAAGTTACATTTGGGGAATGGATGTTAAGAAATTTAAGTTTCAGTGAGAATGGATGGAGAGAGGCGACAGGAATCAAACCGAATAATGGAAATCAGACTATTGGGTTTGCGATATCTGTGTAGGAGAAGAATCTCTTCCCATAATTCTTATCCTATGACTAAGGATGGGAAGAGAGCAGAGGGAGTACAGCAAAATAATGGAAKAGGAGGATATCAGGTGCGTATTCAGAGCTTTTTAATCTATTACTTGTTATTCAACTCTGAGTAGGACATTAGAGCTGTAGCGATGATGGGATGTGAGCTTCAGGATGAATTTTGAGGGATGAGTTTTTCCTTTTGTATGGTGAAATTTTTATTCATATGCTACTTGATGAAAACCATGTGGCAATGATGGCTGGGAGATTGTGTCTGTGTACTTGTGAAAGTGCCCTTTTTTACAGAACTTTAAAAAAGGAACAACCTGTAGTTTAAACTTTCTATATCATGATTTTGGGAATCTGGCGCATTTGAYAGACCTTATGAAATTGCACCTCAGAATACCTAACTCTTTGGGATGTGAATGCTCTAGAAAAGAGTGTGATAAAAGCCAGCCGGACTTTCTTTATGTTTTTCTTTAAGTGGAAGAGATGCAGAGTGCATGTTTTACCTTTGAGCATGCTCTTTTCACGTTGTTCCCTCCATGCCTACCTTCCCTGTGTCTTCATTTTTTATTTTTACCCCTCTTCTGTCAYGTAGTTTTCTCCTTCTTTTCCCAACTGACTCAATCTTGGTTTTTTGCTTTTTACATATATATTATGTTGTGTCAATGTCTGCACAAAAYGCATGAGGGAGATGGCTGCTCACTGCTCTCTGATCACTGCTTTCACTTTCTGTACTGGGCAGAGGGGAAAGCCTTGTGGCTTCTCTTTTGTACTCCCAGACAGAAGAGATTCAGGACATAAACCGGTTAAGCAATAAAATTCACTAGTTTCCCTGCTCCCAAGCCGTCAGGGCAAAAGAGGAAGCATTTTTACTGTCATGTAAAGAAAAAAGTGCTGTGGTCTCTCTTCAACTACCCCAAGTCTGCAAGGGAAACAGGAGGGGACAGSACTTCCTTCACACCTCTTGTGGACCAGAGGACCAATATCTCCCAAAGGATGGGACACCCCCTGCTATTTTTAGTTCTCTGCAAAGAAAAGGTGTAAGCCAAGGTAAAGACAGCAACGAAGGGTGCGGAGAGGGTGTATATAAGTAAGTAATGTGTCATCTCTTGTAGCCTGGTGGGAACACTCAAGTTTGCTAAGTGAGAGTACATCCATTTTCAATACTTCAACTTGGAATCACTTAGACCTCTTTTCCAGAGATGATGGCCTCACATAATAGGTGAGGCTGACAAGCATCTCCAGAGATCATCTAGTATCAACCCCTTGCTCAGAGTAGGGTCAACTACAGCAGGTTGCCCAGGACCATGTCCCGTTGAACGTTGAATATCTCCAGGGATGGAGATGCCACAACCTCTCTGGGCAACTTGTGCCAATGTTTGACCATGCTCACAGTAAAAATAAGTTTTTCTTATATTTAAGCGGAATTTTCTGTATTTCAGTTTGTGCCTTTTGTATCTTGCACTGTCACTGGGAACCACTGAGAAAAGTCTGGTTCAATATTTTTTACTCCACCCCCATCAAGTCTTTATACACATCAGTAAGATCCCCCATGAGCCTTCTCTTCTCCTGACTGAACAGTCCCAGCTCTCTCAGCCCCTTCTCATATCAAAGATGATCCAGTCCCTTCATCATCTTTATGGCCTTTTGCTGGACTCACTCCAGGATGTCCACGTCTGTCTTGTACTGGGGAGCGCAGCACTGGACCTAGCCCTCCAAATGTGCCTCACCAGTGCTAAGCAGAGGGGAAGGATCACCTCCCTTGATCTGCTGGTGACTCCCTGCCTAATGCAGGCCAGGAGGCTCTTGGCCTTTGCTGCAAGGGGGCATTGCTGCCTCACAGTCAACCTGTCCCCGACATCCCCCAGGTCCTTTTCTGCATAGCTGGTTTTCAGCCATTTGTCACTCAGCATGTACTGGTGCTTGGGATTATTCCCCCCCAGGGGCAGGACTTGACATCTTCCTTTGCTGAACTCCACGAGGTTCCTGTTGGCCCATTTCTCCAGCCTGTCCAGGTCCCTCTGGATGGCAGACCAACCCTCTGATGTACCAGCCACTCCTCCCAGTTTTGTATCCTCTGCAAACTTGCTGAGGATGCACTCCGCCCCATCACCCAGGTCATTAATGAAGATGCTGAGCAGTACTGGCCCCAGTATCGACCCCTGGGGTACACCACAAGTGACTAGCCTCCAGCTGGACTTTGTGCCGCTGATCCCAGCCCTCTGGACCCAGCTGTCCAGCCAGCTTTCAGTCCACCAAATCTTCCTAAACTCTGTTCTCAGCATCCTTGGAAATCCTGTGCAAAGTTTCTCACAGTGACTTAAGCTTTTCCCCCTTATGTGATAGTATCCAAAACCACAAGGAGTTTTGTCTGTTTTACCTCAGAGATTATCCAAAGTCATGTGAGAAATTCTTGTAGAGCTACAGAATAAAACCAGATTTCCTATATTTTAGATGTTAAATTAAACTTCCCATCTCTGTCTCCTTTACTGGCCAGAATTATAATGTAGACCTGTATCTGCACAGAGACATTTCTTTGTCACAGTCTCTTTTTCCCAACTGTTTTTTTAAATATGTGTATGATTTTTTAATAATCCTTTGTATTTTTCCATTGTGGGTAACTGAAAAGAACAGAAAATGTAATGCGTGAGAACATCCTGCTTTCAGACAGCTGCGTCATCACAAGTGAGTTTTCATCCAAAACACCACTTACAGTGGAAACAGAAATAAACAAACCTGAGGGAAGTCTGCTTGTCTTTTTGATAAAAACCTCACCTGAGGAAGACTTGGCTGAAACAGATTGAGCACAACCTTGTGAAGAAAAGGCAGTGGGAAGTRTGTGGGGAGAGAGTGTAGAAGTGGACACAGCTCCATGGGAAGTGCAACTGCACACGTGCGTCCCCGATAAAGGCACAGCAGTTAGTTGCATTTCCTAGCTTCTGAATATATATATAATTGCATAGTCATAACATACTTTGAATACAGGACTGGTCGTTTGTRTTTTAGATTGCCTTCAAAGTGGTGAAACCTTTCTTCTTCTCCAAACCCGACTGATACTCCTTGCTTGTAGTGCTAATTTTCTTTCCAATGTGACTCCCAAGCATGTGATGTGCTTTGACCTAAGAGATACTGTGAAAACCCTGCTTGCCTCGGGAGTCAGGTTTCTCTCAATAAGGTTCAACAARTTCCCTTTAAAAATAGATATTGTTTAATCTTTTCCACTTGGGGCTCAATTCTGATGTCCCAGAGGGCTCAAAGTTTGTTTATTTTTTTAATCAGTACTTTAAAGGGGGGGAGAGACCCTGAAAAATTCACATTGTTTTTTTTTATATATGTGCGTGTGTATATGTATACACACCATTTACTCTTTGAGAGAGTTTATTTAATCCCACTCCATCTCTTATGCCTAAGAAACCCTTGTGCAGTTCAGGGCTGCKGCAGTAGCTGCAGTAGCCCCGTCCGTGATGGCGCACATTAGGACAGCCTGTTCAAGTGAGGGAACTGACCGTGTCACTGATGGATGCGGTGGGAGCAGTAAAGAAGAAAGGTACGTTTTGAAACAATATTGCCACGAATAACTTTGTTAAGAGATCCGTTTGAGGGCTGCCATTACATATTAGTTGAGTCACTTTACTTTTACAGGTCACTTTAGCATTTTCAGGTGAAGGGCCTGATGTTGAATGCCTCTGTCATGRCTGATGTCCTCCACACCGCAGCTGGCACAGGCGATAGTTACTGTAGGTGCAGCAAAGGATCTGTGTTTTCCACATCTCTGAGTTAAAGGAGTTTCCAGTTAAAACTGCTTTTAACCAGTGAGTGCCTACAGGTTTCCTAAGAGGAGATCCTTGGAAGGAGCGAGCTTTGGAGGAAAATAAATGAGAACTATAGTGTTATTCTTTTAGTCTTCAATTGTCTGAAGTTGTTGTCAATAGAAATAGTTGCATACATTTGTCTTCATTAATCATTTCAAGGTGTTGCTTTTTGATGCAGCCAGCCCTAGCAGTTCACAGGCACTTTAATTTTCCAATTATTGTACCTGTGGCTCAGAACAGATACTGATTAGTTTCACATTTTGCTCTGTGGGCAGCTTAATGTTCTTGTCACCTTACATTGAGTTTTAAATGTGCAGAGTGTAAAAGAATGTCAGTTGTGCTCCCAAGTCTTCTGGGTCAGGCTCAGCAAGTTAAGATGTTTCCAGGTACTGTACTGATAGGTTTCTGAAAGATGGATGAAAGAACAAGGTATGGTTTTAGGATCCTATCACAAAGGTAACGGTTCCTCTTGTAAAGCGAGTGTGAGTGATTTTGTGTTGTATTCTTTTTCACACAAATTTTGAGCTGGAGATGAAGGTGATGCTGTCGGCTGCTATAGCAGCAATACAAAAGGTAGTTATGATAGCAGCAAGGCAAGAGCAATGCTTTTCAATATTTGCAGGCAATTACAAGACCTTTTCAAACTAGTAGTGGAAGCAAAGGAGAAAATAAATTTTGAAAAACCCTAAACACAAAGATTAATTTTATAACAGATAGAAATGTTGCCTGTCTCCTCTTTATCAATTGTGTACCAGCTATGACTCATCCGTGCATGCTTTTTTCTTTCTGAAAATTGCCATGGAAGAAATCCCCTCCAAAACACAAAACCACGCTGAACATCTGCTGTCTAGGTATTCATTAGTTCTGTCTGCTCTGCTTTTGGCTAATTGCCTGGGAGTGAAGTTGAATCATTTATGGGGACTTAACCTGGTGCCAGTTATAATAGTAAAGATCGTGTAACATTTTGATAAAACCCAGGAAATGTCAAACATGTAGCCTCCCAAACATAAAGTTTATTTACTGGTTTCTCATGCACTTTGTTTGCCTACAATATTGCCTGCACAACTGATAACAGAAAATGTATTTAATAACTACTCAGTGCTAATATGCTGTAGTATGCATGACTGACTAATTTAATTTATCTCTGATTAAGCCTATTATGTTTGAGATCACTTTACAGAAGAGACATTTTGCCAGCTGTAAGCTTATTTGAATTGTAATATAAGTTAATAATGTGTGAAATAACTACTGGTGCCTGCTTCTAAATGTTAATTTTACCAAATGACTTCCTGAGTTAGTGCATACACAGCTCATCCATTGCAATGTAGTTAGTATGGTGTTTGGACGTAAGATTGCGTAGGTAAAAAGGCAGGTGCGTGACAAGGGGATAAACGGCTGGTGTTTCTGCTGAAAAGGAGTACAGCCGTAGCCCGGTCAGGGGTGGCACGCAGTCTATGTATTGACAGTGTCAGCTGAGAAGAAGCCCTCGTGATGTTCTCCATCTTGAAGTCTTTGTTTCCTACGAGGTGCAAAGGGGAATAAGGACTCCTCGGGAAAACATAGACAGGAATACATGAAACAAAAAGTTGTGAGAAAGGCAATCCTGAGTATGTTTAAATAGGAAAATAGCCATTTGGGTGGAATTCTAGACTTTTCTCAGACTGAGGTTGGAGCTGGACAARAAGTGGGGAGAAAAATCCAAAACAAACCCTAAACAATCAAAACCTGAGAAAAGTAGGGAAAAAACCCAAGAATTTAACTCTGCCAAGGAAAGCTAAACTTTTTTCCCCTAGGGAAAAGGAAGACTGTTTCCTATTTGCCCTCCACTGTTTTCTGTGGTCTAATTGTTGGCGTAGGCAGGCATCTAATGGGGAGGGAAGCAAAGCTTTTTCTCTGCATAAGCCATATTCCAGGGCTATTGATCACCGGCAAATGAGACTTTGCAATGTCTGTGCTTTAGCCACTTGTTTCTCTGAGAGGCTGCAAAGTGCTATCAATTGTTGGTTTGGAAAAAGCTCTGTGTTTATCAATTGTTGCTTTTATGAAAAACCATAATTATACATATTCTTGCTTTAATAAATGTTTATTTTAAATCTGCTGAGAAAATTTAGGTGGAGGAAATGAAGTCTTCTACCTTGTTTAAAGAAACAAGTGTGATAGTCTAGGGTTTAATCTATGAGATTATCTATAAGCAAAGACACCTAAATAATGTGTACTTTGCATTTAAATATATGCAACTCCAACTAAAATAAAAGGAAGTCAATACTTTTCTCCATCAGATTACTGTATCTCTTCAAATTAGAAAATACATAAGATACTGTACTTACTGTGTCAGACTGAGCTGCCAAAACAATGTCGCTTGCCTAGCATGGAAAGAAAAATATGCTCCACATAATTTCTTTTTATGTCATTCTGTTCCACCCTCCGAACATTTCTGGCATGTGATAACATGTGGAATGTCAAGCACTATTGTTCMCATTTTGTCATGCTATCTCATATAGATCAGTTATCAGCAAGCCGAGCTGCACGGTGGCTCTGATTTCAASGTGTCTCTTCACAACGTGTCAAATGCTAGCTGGCAGGACAGGACTTTGGCAGGTCCACCGCCGACTGTCGGGATGCATGCACATAGGCAACTGAATGGTTGTATTGTTTAGAGTAAGTTTCCAGTGGTATATAATTGCCAAAAAATGGTATTTATATAAAAATTTCTGGTATGGTGGCTTCAGGATTTGTACTGTAGTATTGGCATTACTAAGACTTTTTCTCTTGGTGTTTGCCTAGAATAGTTGATCAATGAGTGTAGGAGGGAATGGCATGTCTCTTTTTCACATCGGACAGAGATGGGACAGATATTCTTATAAACAGCTGGTAAGGCTCAGTGTTTGGGTAGTATCACCTAGAGGGAATGCATCCTCCAGGTGTAATTCAGGGCTGAATGTGAGACAGAGGGATCTGAAAATGTGGTGCTGTAGCTTATTTGGAGATAGCTGCTCTTTCCCTGCATGCTAGCACAGACTCCAAAACAGCCGAGTGCGCCCTAGCTAGCTGGTCCTGGATCTGTACAACTCATGCCCGGAGACAGGGAGCTACTGGGGAGGACTTTCTGCTCTGAGAGTCGCATCTTCATTGGCCTGAGAGAGCTCAGGTTTGCCCAGGTGTGAAGGTTTCTTCTAAATCTTCTACCTTTTGCCTGAGCGGCTATGGGTAGGGAGGCCATTTAATCTATTTTCTTCTGTAAGGAGCAGGATTCTTTTAAAAATTACAAACTAACACTTTTTCTTTTTTTTAGTATCTTGCTAAGAATAGCAGTCCAAGCTTCTTCACCTGACAGAGAGACCGACTGTAATTCAATTTACAGACCAGTCAATGCTGAAAACTTTTCCTATTTCTACAAATCGTGTGTACTTAGTGACAGGCAGGTAGAATTTGACACTTCATATTTCCTTTGTATAAGGAGAGGAATTTTGAAGAATAATTAAAGAAAAAATGTAAAATATGTTATTATAAATAATCTAAATTTTGAGTGACTTTCACAGTTATGGTGCAGTCTCCTAGATGGTTTGAAGTCTATGAATTATGAATGTATTATGCTTGTCATGGTTTAAGCCGTCAGGCAGCTAAACACCACACAGCCGTTTGCTCACTCCCCCTGCAGTGGTATGGGGGAGGGAATCGGAAAAAAAAGTAAAACTCGTGGGTTGAGATAAAGACAATTTAATAGGACAGAGAAGGAAGGGAAAATAATGATACAAGAATACACAAAACAAGTGATACACAATGCAATTGCTCACCACCTGCTGACCAATGCCCAGCCAGTTCCCAAGCAGCGGCTGCACCCCCCAGCCRACCCCCTCAGCTTTTGTTCAGGGTGACATCATATGGTATGGAATATCCCTTTGGCCAGTTTGGGTCAGCTGTTCTGGCTGTGTCCCCTCCCAGCTTCTTGTGGACCTCCAGCCTCCTCGCTAGCAGGCAGTATGAGAAGCTGAAAAGTCCTTGATTAGTGTAAGCACTGCTCAGCAACAACTACAACATCAGTGGGTTATCAACATTATTCTCATACTAAATCCAGAACACAGCACTATATCAGCTACTAGGAAGAAAATTAACTCTATCCCAGCCAAAACCAGGACAATATCCACCCCTTATTCTATACCATCTACGTCATGCACAGGTCCCACACTTCCCAATACATCCCAATTAATCACCACCACCTTTGCTGTCTTTTGATATATACACACAGATATCATTCCCTTAGTCTATGGACCATCCCTCTAAAATGTCCATTGAGTTCATTTAGTCCATGACTTTGGGCTCCATCTGTCATAGCAGTCCCTCAGGGCAGGAGAGATGGTGTGTGGTGTTGGATTGTTGCATGCTGAAGCCAGTTATGGTTCCATCACTGCTACGCTTGTCTGGTTCTATCATTGCTGCACTTTGGTCGGTTTCATCAAAGTTCATTCTTCATTAATTTGGGTGATTCTTACTGCAATACCTTTGATATGGCATATCGAAACCATGGTAGTGATGAGATATAGGATTATATAGCAATTAACATAATAGAATTCAATTCATTGGCTATTCTCACCCAAAACCAAATCCCCTTGAGGTACACATTGGACTTCCCCATCCTTTCGCATCATCCGCCAAGTGTACCCAGGTCCTTGAGCAAAAGCAAYCCCATGGATGGATTTGCCTTTGCCTGAGGCAGAAATAACCCAGATTGTCTTCCCCAGCATATTTTTTATGTGCTACTACAGGGACTTTATCCCCTTCTACAGTACGTAAGGGTTTTGATTGGGCAGGGCCAGCTCAAGTGACAGATCCCCTAGTGTTGACTAACCAGGTGGCTTTTGCTAAACGTGTATCCCAATGTTTGAATGTCCCACCACCCAGTGCTCTCAGTGTGGTCTTTAGCAGTCCATTGTATCGTTCGATTTTCCCAGAGGCTGGAGCATCGTAGAGGATGTGATATACCCACTCAATGCCATGCTCTCGGGCCCAGGTGTCTATAAGGGTGTTTAGGAAATGAGTCCCGTTGTCTGACTCAGTTCTTTCTGGGGTGCCATGTTGCCATAGGACTTCCTTTTCAAGGCCCAGGGTAGTGTTCCGGGCGGTGTCATGGGACACAGGATATGTTTCCAGCCATCCGGTGGTTGCTTCCACCATTTTAAGCACATGGCGCTTGCCTTGGTGGGTTTGTGGGAGTGTGATATAATCAATCTGCCAGGCCTCCCCATATTTATACTTCAACCATCGTCCTCCATACCAGAGAGGCTTTAACCGCTTGGCTTGCTTGGTGGCAGCGCATGTTTCACATTCATGGATAACCTGTGCAATAGTGTCCATGGTCAAGTCCACCCCTTGATCACGAGCCCGTCTATATGTTGCATCTCTTCCTTGATGGCCTGAGGTGTCATGGGCCCACTGAGCTAGGAGCAATTCACCCTTGTGTTGGCAGTCCAGATCCACCTGAGCCACTTCAATCTTAGCAGCCTGGTCCATCTGCTGGTTGTTCTGGTGTTCTTCAGTGGCCCGACTCCTGGGTACGTGAGCATTGAATCCACACAGTCCAGTAAACCCGGTTGTCTCTTTCGTCCACCTGGCTGGAGGCAGGGCCCCTCTAGTCCTSATCATAGTGTTTGCTACTCACTTCTTGTAAGTATGAATCAGAAGTCCCTTTATTAAGATCCGAAGTAGGATCCGAAGTAGGATCAGCTCTTCTACTCTGCCTGTCGCAGGGGTTAGAGTGGCCGCAGTGCCTGTCTTCGGGGTTGGAGTGGCCGCAGTGCCCGTCCTTTCGTCATCAGATCCAGAGACCTTCTCTTCCCCTTGAGAGTTCTGAATAGTGTTGAACAGAGCTTGGTAGGCATGGGCCAGGCCCCAGCACATTGCAATGATTTGTGTCTCTCTGGAACTGCCAGGGTGACAGCATGCTTTTTCCAAATATTCTACTAGATTTTCAGGATTCTGCATCAACATGATTCTCATCCTAAATCCAAAACACAGCACTATACCAGCTACAAGGAAGAAAATTAACTCTATCCCAGCCAAAACCAGAACAATGGTATATCCTCAAGAGTCATTCTTCTGTTCAAGTTCTTCTCATGCAAGGCTCTTGAACTTCTCTGCAGCCCAGTTCCACACAGAAACCATCGGTGGGTCAGGAAATTGTTGTGCTTTACAGAGGATTGAGAGACGACTAGGGCTGCCTTCTCCCTGTCCTCTTGTTTTTTTTTTCCCCCAATACCTAAACTGAGGTTGATCATGTAGCAGAAGAAAATACCACTATGAGCAATGAAGCGTAACTCAATACAACACTGAAAGCTGCTTAGCTGTTGTATCAGACTCAACCTACTCTTAAGCAAAGATTAGCGAGGATAACTTATGTACAAGGTTGTAAATCTGCTTAGCAATCTGTGACTCTTATGGGCAAATAATGCTTCCTAAACACAGTCTTTGAACATGTTAAGAGTCACCTTTTTGAATGACTGATAAATAGGAGCCAGATAATTTCAGCTGGGAAAGAAAATAATCTTCAGCATACTAAAGCATAGGAAGCAGAAAGATAACTCGTCTTGTACATTAGTTAACTGTGTTATGGTCTATCTTAATATAGGTATATGTGGCAAATGTTTATGATAACTATGAGTAACACCCCATAAAGGATTTGTTGTTATAAAGCTTCCTTTTTTGCACCTGTGGTTGCTTCACCTTTTCCTAAAACCTCACCAAATAATGATATTATACACCCAAATATTCCCTCAATACATACTTTTTGAAAGTTTTCCATTTTTATTTGCCTTCATTACCTYGATATTTTTGTAGCTCCTTAGATGAATATGAAATATATGCAACAAATACATAAAAGCAATCCATGAGGAAACATGCAAAATGTCCTTTTGCCCCCTTACACCTAAAAGCTCTGGACTTCATGAAGAACTAAGGTTGAATAAAAACCAGCATGTTTTCTTCCATTCAGTTTCTAAATTTTACTTGTTGATCTGGGAAAAAAAGGCAAACCAAAGGTGTACAAAGGATCCAGCATATATAGAAATGTTTTAAAAATAAAAACATAGTGTTCTAGAAGACATCCTAATACATCAAATGGGATTTTTTTTGCCATGTAATTATTCAGTTAAATTTCTTCTTTAGTCTACGTACATCTAAATGAAAAGGGCTCTGTAATGTTGGGGGACGGGGGAAACAGAAAGCAATTGGTAAGGATAAGACTCCAGGGGGGCGAGGTGTGTGTGTGTGTTAAATTATTTTCAAATGTCTGATGGTTGTTTTCTCCCTTTTTTCAAATTGGTYGAAGTTCCAGGATGTTTTTTGCTTTGATCAAATCCATTAGGAATTTTCTGTGGTCCCGTTCAGGAAATCCCTGTCATCAGTGAATCTTGTTTGGGAAAGATTACCAATAGCTTTATGGCATGAAATCTGATAGCAAGCACTCTGTTTTTTTGTTTGGGATTGATGAAGGGCTGATAGGCCTGTGTAGACCTTGGTCATCCTATTTACCTTTTACAAAAACTGACATAGTTTTAGCTTTTTTCCACTGCTCTAGAATTTCTCTGGCAGTCTAAGATTAATTGAAAATCAATGTTGGTGGTTCAGAACCTCCTAAGCCAGCTTTTTATACAAAAGTGCTGATACAGCTTCTGTTTAATATGCTTCCAAGCTACTGACAGCAAAGAAAGTATTTATCAGAGCTGAGCATGAATTAAAACATCAAAGATGCCGAGTAAACTGCACCTATGTATCATGGCAGGGGTGGGTTGAGGACAACAGTGGAGGGATTTCAGGCATCTCCTAAGAATGCCACCAACATGGCTTCTCTGTAGAGTCATTTCAGGTTCACTTATCAAATGGTAGCACAGAGAAGAAAAGCTCAGTCTAGGGAAATACTGTRTAGGACAATAAAGAAGGAAACGCTGACCATCAAAACAACGCTTGAAAATCCAAATGGACCAGCACAAAACTAGAATAAAGAAATACATTTGGCAGAGAGACGTATTTGATGTGGAAGGCTAAACTTCAGAAGAGCTTCTTCTCAGCCCCAAAGACAAAACTGATCTATTTATTGAGCATGTTTAGCTTTCCTGCATCTTTATTGGCATTTCTATCGTTTCTGTCCAGAAAAGGACCAATGTCATTGCTGAGATTCCTCTTCTGCTTGCCATGCTTAGAAAGTTGTTACTGTCCTTTAGTCTGCGTAATATTGATTTTTTTACCTTTCTTCTATCATTTTTTTCCCTAATCATCTAATGTATATTAATTGCAATCCATTTCCCTATGTTCCCTAATGTAGATTATTTTTATAGCTATTTTTACTTCAGTAAGCCAGTGTGATGATTCAGGCAAGTATTCCTTTTTTCTCATTCTTAATGTTTTTTTTAGTTTCTGGTAAAATGTTCTTAAACAGGTCCCAGCTTTCATCTTTCTCCAAATAAACTGTTTCTCCCAGCTGAATTTCCTGCTAATTGTTCTCAGGATTGCAAAATGAATCCTGTTAAGGCACCAGGTATATTTGTTTTCATGTTATCCTGTTTGTGAATAAGAAACATAATGAGCAAATGGTGTCATTCATAAAGAAGCAACTGCTAATTTTTAGTTCTGTGGTAAATTTTATGTTATCTTTCAAGATTAGGTATAATATAAAATTCCTGCAAGCTAAATGCAATTCTCACCGAGTTAAAAAAATGTCCCTATGTAGAATTTTTTAWTTTTTTTTATTTATTTCAAGGCAGCACAAAGCCTCCAGCGTATGCTATTGAAATTGAAGTGCTCCATGGTAATTCAGATTTCTCTCCTACACAGTATAAGCACATGCTTAAGGAATCCCTCATCAGCATTTTCCTCAGTGTATTTGTGGTCTGGAACAGATCTCACCCTGTTTATCTTGCACAGCCTTACTTCCAAAATGACCCAGGCTCTGTCTTCCTCCGTCCGTCGCACCAGGACGGGCTGTGGGAAGGCTCGGCTGTTTCTGCCCAGCAAACACTTCTCCATCCGGAGAGCCGCAGCCTGGCTTTATTGCTCAATCAGCCCAGGGAAATCAAAGATTTCACTGGATTGTGGTCAGCATGTAAAACCACTTAATTCAAGAGAGAGATACATTTGGTATTTTTCAGTCCAGCCTTCCAGAAAGTGTTAGGCTGATAAAGTGCTAACCTTTACCGAGGTATCCTGGTTTTGGCTGGGATAGAGTTAAATTTCTTCCTAGTGCTATGTTTTGGATTTAGTACGAGAATAATGTGGGTAACACACTGATGTTTTTAGTTGTTGCTAGGTAGTCTACTAGTCAAGGAGTTCTCAGCTTCCCATGCTCTGCCAGGCGCACAAGAGGCTGGGAGGGAGCATAGCCAGGACAGCCAGCCCAGCTGGCCAACGGGGTATTCCATACCATGCGACGTCATGCTCAGCATATGAATGGGAGAGGGGTCCAGGAAGTAGTGATGGCTATTTGGGCATTGCTTGGCAGGTGGTGAGCAATTGCATTGTGCATCACTCATTTTGCATATTCTATCATTATTATTATTATTATTATTATTATTATTATTATTATTGTTATTATTAGAATCCCTTCCTTTTCTGTTCTATTAAACTGTCTTTATCTCAATCCACAAATTCTTTTTTCGATTCTCTCCCCRTCCCACGGGAAGAGGGGGAGTGAGCGAGTGGCTGTGTGGTGTTTGGCTGCCTGCCGGGTTAAACCACTACACGAGGGAAATAAGAGATGAGTATAGAGCCTTTCTAAGGACAATATGGGAAATGTGGGATGTCTCTCTACATCCCCGCACCAGGGCTGCTCGGCAGGGGCAGGGGCAGGGGAGCCGGGAGGGTGGCGAGGCAGGCAGGGGAAGGGGCAGTGCCCGCCCCGGCAAGGCTGCAGCCCCGCCGTGCCCCAGCCAGGGCTGGGACCAGCAAGACAGGGGCCAGGCCCAGCATGGCTGCAGCCAAACACAGGCAGGGAGCGAGGGAAGGGCCTGAGCGCGAACATGGCTGCTGAGACGTGGGGGAAGAGGGTCGCAGYGAGGCTGCTCATGGCTCCATCTCAACCGCAGCTGATCTACGCCGAGTTCAGTTGGCATTGATCAAGCAGGACTAAAATGACTGCTGATCATTCCCAAAGAGTTATTGCTTCTCATTACATCAATAAAATAAAAGCAAGACTCCAGGTTATCCAGGCAGTTCTTGCTGATGGGAAACATGGCATCAACTTTTCTTGCCCATGGTGAGTTTGAAAAGACTGTAATCTGAATGTAATGTGCTTTTCACTTGGATTTCGCACTAGGTCTAAATGYAAATTCTATAAGAATATCTTTTAATGTCATTTCTAAGGTGGTAAAAGACCCTCAGTACAGCCCTCCAGATCCCAAAGTAGAGAAACCTATTAGGTATGTTATTATTTTAAATTTTAATCTGTTCTGATGTTCCTGAAATGCTCTATCTGTAATGCCTTTTGTATTAATCATAATAAATATTTTATCCTTTCTGGAAAGGGCATGCTGACGTAATGTCTAAGAGAAAGAGACAACTTGTCTCAGCTACTTTATGATACTTGCTGGACTTTAAAAGAATATCAAAAAGTTCCAACAGAGGTGGTGTGCAGACAACAGAGGCAAAAGAATGGATAGAGATACAAAATAATAACCACGTGCAGCTATTTGCTTGCTTGATGTTTTCTAATTTACAGAAAACAGACCTCACTTGTAGTGCAGTCGTACAAATTCAGTAGGTGCAGCAGTCCCTGTTACAAAAGTAGTGGGGCATGGGGAGGGAGAAACAAGAGCAAAAAAAGCATGATAAAGGTTTCAAAAGCAGACACTTGTTGACTACTTGTATTTTTTTTCTGTGCTGCTCTGCAAAGAATCGTCAGCCTTAACAGGACTAAGTCAGTAGCTCCATGCCTGTGCCTGGCCTCTGAAAAAAAGGCAAGCATATGTGCTACAGAGGTCGAAGCACTGGCCTGAAGGATATGAACATCTCCTATCTCACCACCGCTCATCTGGTGACAGGTATGAGCTTGGGCGTATGGCTCATTCCTAGTTTCCACATATAACAAAGTGTATTTCAGCAGGCGCTATCTCACGTTTTGTCAACATGCTTGCATTGCAATGAGGAGAACTATCTTGGTTAAAACTGTACTATGTTGATGCATCTTTTCAATGGTAGGTGTCCTGTAGGGYGATGCACAACATTTATCTATTACCCTCCAGAATAACCCAGATCAAGCTTCCCTGCTATAGCACAGATCTGCCAGTGTTCAAAGCTTGACAAAGACTTTGGTGTAGCCTTCGATATTGACATTTAAGGCTGTTGCATGCGTCACACTTCTATAAAATTACTGGACGCTTCCTGTTTAGAGAAGTGCCCAGAATACGTGCCCTGGGTTCCCCTTCAGCACTGCCTCAAAGCCAGGCAGACTGGGGCTGGCACGTATGCCTAAATAATTAATCGCTGTTTATCCAGGTACTAACAATGCTGTGTGGTGTGTTTTTTAATTGCAGCCTKCAAAGAGTGTTTCTTGGCTTCCTTCTTGGCTGAGAGACGAGTGTAGTCAGAACAAGAAAGCCAGAGAAGTGCATATTTTAGAATGCCAAATATATTAAAACAAAGCATTGCTATTCTTCCTGACAGCTGAAAGCCACTCCTGTCCACAAACTGTGGGCATGCTTGCTTCTCGTTATTAGCTGTCATTCGAAGGAGAGAATAAACAAGGGAGCTAAACATTTGGGGAGAAATTGCTGAATGCACAATGGACAATCCCTACCACAGTTCTGGGGTAGGAGGGTGTGGATTTAATGYGTGATGCTGGTTGTGGGAGCATTTTGTACATCTGGTTCAGTTCATGGGCTGGCTCCRTTTGTGGAGGGGAGCCTTGGCTATTATTGTTTGGTCCCCCTATCTTATTTTAGCTTCACATTACTCAATGTCTGATTATGTTGGACAATATTCACAGTTGCTGTTGAGAACACTTTGGACAGCAGTGAAAAAATGCCGAGGATTATGTCCATATCATTCTATCACCRCTCAGGAAACCTGTGAGTGAGCCAAGGCAGGCATTAGATGCTTTGCAGAAGAAGGAGTGCCAGCCTAGAATAAATAAATAAACAGATAGATAGATAGATAAATAGATAGGTAAATAAATAAATAAATAAATCTGTGTCCCCTCTTTTCTTCCACCATGACTGTCTATATAACAAGCAGATGGACTGGGAGTCCTCAAACCTCTTGAGTGATGGCCCCGAGTCTGAAAAATTAGAAGAGGGAAAAAGAAACCTACTTTGTTGCTATAGTCAGATGGAGGCTATGGTGGTGTCAAATTTGCAGACAGCTTAATAAATGTACAGAAGATAGCTCCTGCTAGCAGAGTTCAGGTATGACGCTTTGACAAGAACTCCTCTGGCTAGTGGTGGTGGTGGCGGGGTGGGAATTATGCAGGTCCTGTGAACTTTGGCATAATGTGTTAGAGCTGAGAGCATTACTGGGCACGCTGTTCAGCAAGGCAGSATTTCTGTCCATGTTTTCTTTTCAATTTTATCCAGCCTGTTTTACAGCTGTGATAACTTCTGGCACAGCACAGTCCAAAAGCTGGTGTAGCAATATTTATATATATATAGCTATAACATCAGTTATTCATGCTTACTATCTGAAATTGTGAGGTGTTGCTGTGAGAAGAATGGGTACTTGAAGTTTGGATTATTATGTGAACCAAACAAAACCAGACAGAATATTTGGCACCTAAGGAAGTATTATATTTCATTTCATTGTAATGTTTTCAGTGGACCCAAAATTCTGTAACTATCCCAAATTCATACAGTGTCTTCAATGCTGCATATCATCTTTTTATCTTAGGTTTATCTGGAAGAAGTACCTCCATTAACCAAACCGGAGGTGATTCAGGAATACTGATTATTTCACYGAGGTTGATATTACCTTATAATAAAACCTGTTCTTTATGGATTCACTTACTTAGGGCGATAGTGCTCACATATACTAGATGATATTAAAATCTTTACAAATGTTTTTGTAAGTAACTAAAATTACTGTGACATGGTATTCCCTTTCCTTAGATTAGGGAATAAAGCAGTTACTTAAATTACCTTCAAAGCAAAACTATAAAGATTTTTCCATTCAGGATTTACACTGAAAAAATGGAAACATACAGTGCCATTTTGGGTGGTGTGACTATATTTTAATATCTCCCATGCCCAGTGCCACGTCACTGCAAAGGCCTGCAAGCTGAATGCGGAGGACACATTGCCTCTTCTCCATCTCATGCCTCTATGCCCAGCTGAAGAGGTGTGGTGCCCACATGAGGGACAGGTGTGTCATTCAAATGTCCAACACTATGAGGGACTAGTGCAAGGTTTCCTGGCCCTGTAGACAGAGCTCAGGGCTCTGTGGTAGCAGGGTGGGCTCCAGATGCAGAGAAGGAGGGAGAGGGGTTTGAGGCGATAGCGGGGCTCCAGGAGATGCCTTAGACTGATGAGAGGTCAGCTCCGGGTTGAGAAAGGGAGTGGATGGGGGCAAGCTGGGTAAGAGCAGCTGGGGAAAAGGAACAAGGAGATTTGCAGAGGCAGTAGGGCTGGGGGATAAGTGCAGGAGGCTGTAACAGGCTATTAGTGGGTTCTTGAGGTTTTTYCTCTCTTTTCCCACTAGAAAATCCCTCTCCCTCTGCATTCTCTTTGGGATATCAGTCTCTGAGCTCACATCTCCTGGGACTCACAGGCCTGTCTTGTCATCATCCAGCATCTTATTTTCACTCCAGCTCATAAAATGCATCCCCTTCTCCCCATTCATCTACAATGATGCCTCCTCACCTTCTTGGTCCTCCCAACGAGGAAGAGGAAAAAAGATTTAGAAAATGGAAATATAGAGGGACCTCCTAGAGGAAGAGCTGCAGTTGTTGCCAGAATTGGGTGTGAAGGTGGCGGCTACCGAAAGGCAAGGAGATGTCTACCCTTCTCCACCAGCTTTGCAGCACRAAGGCATAGGATGCGACTACTCAGGTTAGAGTAGCCCATCCCGGTCCTTTCAGGCATCGACAACGCTTATTGGGCACTGATAAAGTAGGCAGGGGCCATCCTTGGGCAATGTCTACCTGTCTGTGTCTGGAGCTCTACCTTAATGACACTGCCTGGATCTCAGGAAGGAGTTTGGTTCACAGTAGACGCGTTGACTCCGTTCTGGTTCTTTCAATCTTTTTCCTGCTAGCCTCATGGAGCTATGAGGAGTTTAAAGAAAAAATGAAAGAAAGAAAACTTATCATCTCTGGTACTTAACTCAGTAGCTGAACAAAAGTACTGCAAAAGTACTGGAATAGGTGTTGAGTAAAAATGTCCGTTGTGGTAACTATTCTGAGTATAGCTGCTCTTTCGTGACAACTCCTTTGAATTATTTCCATGTGGAACAGAGCAGCTCTGACAGCAGCTCTTTTTTAGAGGGAGGCAATTTCCCTCATATATGACTTGTCAGCTGCTAACTGTGGGTGTGTAAATATAGCTGAAGTTTGGAAATAGTGCCGATCTGGCAGAGGTTTGGGCAGTTATTATTGATGGCTGAAAGGATGAGATTTACCAAGCTCAGTTTCATGGTAAACGTTGCGGGGCAGGTACATTACCCAAGCTTGTGTTTGTGGAGCACCTCAGCAGTTTTATATTGATTTCAATAATGCAGTTGTTCTTGAAACAGCTCTGTAAGTGGTGAATGAAGTATGTAATTTATATAATAATCATAACAACATTCAGAAGCACCTCACTTTAATTTTACTCCAGTCTCATTGACCCTTTCTCCTCCCTTTGCCTTTATGGTTGCGTCCTCCCTCTCTCATCATTCTTACACCTCATTTGGGATTTCTCCTCCTCCCACTCCATCTTTCAGCTGAAMTCCTACAGGACATGGAATCCTCCCTCCGTACCTCTGGCATGGGTGACCTCATTTGTTTGGAGAGCCTCTGGTCTAATCTCTGCACTTTTAACTCACAAATATATTTCTTCTTGCTTGTTTTGTCTTACAATATCCAGTGCCACAGTTCTGGTTCGCGTTYTCTCTCTGGCAAGTAATCTTTCCACGCATACTCCCTGCTTTGACTTACCTTGGCATGCTCTCACTGTGTCAGCTTGCAATTTCTGTCTACACAAAGGGCAGGGATCTGCTACAGGGCACTTCCCAGGTCAGCTTTCCCATAAAGCCAGTTGTTTCAAAAAAAATTTAAGTTCATGGAGCCATAACTAAGAAAGGCCTTACAAGCTTCCAAAGGGGTAAGGATATGTCTTTCTTTGCAAGTCTACCAAAGATGCAACTAATATAATTACATTTTTCAGCCTTCTGAGATCTTCCTCTTTGACTGGAAGCCCTCTTCCTGAGAAATCACATTAAGATTTTTCTTCGTTACTTTCAAGGTCTTATCTCCCTTTTGATCTGGATGTTTATGAGATCTTCTCATCCACATCATCCAGAAAGAGTGCTAAGAGCACAATGCACCTTTTCCGTTGTAATTTCCATGTCTCAAGTGCCAGATCCCCTATTTCCTGTAATTCAAATAAATCCACTTTTTATCCTTCATTTCATCTAAATGTATCAAAATTACCTACAGAAGAACCTCCTCCTTTTTACCGGAGACCTTCAAATCCTTTTATTAGTCAAATTTTTATTCCATCACTGTATTGCAGAAGATGCAACAAACTCAAGGAATTAGTAAAAGAAGTGGAGAAATCAGCAGAAGAGAACTTTCTGCTTCCACAGTAGCTTGTTTTAGTTGTGTCTAATATGATCTCTAGGACTTGAGAGGATTGCCTTTATTTGTGCTGTGTCTTTGCTGCATAGAGCAGCAAGCTTATATTGAAACTTCAAGTTAGTAATTTAGCTTGAGTTGTCTGAAAGCTGGAATTTTGTATGTGTTCGCATTTCTTGCAGATGTCTGTCACACAGCAAATGTTGCTGGCTGACTGCCCTCAAAACACTAGGAAAAAAAAAGATCCTTGAAAAAAGTGAATTACTAATGACTTAGAGCCACTTCATATCTAATAGCTAATGAGTGCACTTCTTGCTTCAAGGGAATGGGAACAACGAAACATGTAGTTTGCTTGGTGGTGGAAGGCTTTGCGTTGTTTCTGAAGAAATACTTGCAAATTCCCTATTTGGTGGCTGACTTTTTAAAAWGCAGCCAAATCACTAGGTGATGATGACAGAAGTGATCGCGTTATTCGAAGTTTGACTCAAAACATATATTGTGTTGGACAGAAAATAAGAAATTATTCAGAAAATATGCTCTAATATGCTCTGCTGGGTTTCAGTGTCCCCAGGGAACTTCATTTTATGACTTTATCAGCTTGCCTTAAAGCCACAGAATATGTGATTCACAATTTCACCGTCCTATTAGTTCATGCTTCTGTTGGGAAAGTGAATCAATTCCTGGACCTGATGTGTGTATAAACAGCTTCCTTTTCCTTATAGTCTCAAGGGAAATCATGAAATGTCCAAAGAATAAAGGTACACAGAGGTATAGATGAATTCCGGTGCTGAAAGCTGAAAGTTATGACATATCTAAGTGTTAGGACTTTAATAAGAATTCAATGATCAGTGGTTTGCCAGTGATGTGGCAATGTGCTCTCACAGTTACCAGCTATTTGTACACTGTGTACTTTGGTCACTGGGTGCAGTAACCAGGAAAGAATAAAAGACTTAACAAATTAAATCTATAGATTTCCACTCCTGCTGTAGAACAGATAGGTGTAATGTACCATTTCATTTTAAACCAAATTACATGTCAGGGCATTCAGATACCTCTCTCTGAAGCCATCAGTGTATAACCTCTGATTACCAAGAACTGAGATGCTTAAGTTCCAGTTAGGAATTTTGATGAAAAAACTTTAAACAAGAAACAGAGATACTCAAACTAAACAGCTCTGTGATATAATCAATCTTTCTCCTCCTCCTGCCTTCCTATTGTTCATTCAAGTGCACATGTAAAGTAAGGACTTGATCAGAAGTCCTTTGAAATAGATGATAATCTGTCACCTGGCTTGGCTGGCACTTGGACATCACCTGTATGTTTTGTCTTTAAACACTTTAGAGATTTCTTGAGTGTTGACGCACATGATATACAAGAAGAAACTAAGACAACTGAGTCTGTTCAGCTTTAAGAAAAGAATTTTGAGGAAAGATCTAAATGTTATCTTCAGGATCTAATGTTATCTTCAGCTGTCTAATGGGGATATAAGGAAGATGAAACCAAATGTTTCTTGGAAGGGGAGAAAGGTGGGAGAGRGAACGGACACAAGTTGMAATGTGAGAAATCCCAGCTAGATATTAGGGGGRAAAAAAATCACAGGTAAGGCGGTCAAACGTTGGAGCAGGTTGCACAGAGAGGCTGTGAACTCTCCATTCTTGGAGGTATTCGAACCTGACAGTCATGAGCAACTAGATCTAAGCTGGCCACGCTTAGAGCAAGGGTTTACACCAGATGATTGCCAAAGGCACCCTCCAGCCTGCATTGTTCTGTGGTTCTGTGCTTCTATAAATTCTGKTTTTTTTATGTAGTTTCCTGTTTCCATCTAACTCTTAAATAAAGTTGAAACGTTCTGTGTGTTTTCAGAAACTACTGGGTTTGCTCTCATTTGCTTACACAAATGATAAATGGAAAGGTTGTTAAAGAAAGAATTCAGTGAACTGCAAAATCATGTACTTTTCTCTGGAACCGTGCATTTTATACATTTGGTTTATAATACCAGGTAGAAAATATGTGCTGAGAGCTCACTGCTTTTATGAGCTGAGATATCTGTATCCATGAATAATATACATTTGTGGTGTTTTCTTCTCTTTTTATTTTTTAAATGAACAAAGCAAATAAAAGCATTCTGTGGTTGTTTAGAATATTAAAACATGCCTGCATTCACGCTGAAAATAAGCTCAAGTGTAATAAGTGTTATTATTGCCACAGATAGATCTGCTTTCCATATAAATATAAGCATCTCTTCTTGCTTGTTCTATTAATCTGTATCTTAGTGGAAATATGTCTTTTGCACAGCATGCTTTTGCAATACCTTAATCACAGAAGATTTTCTTTGGCAATTTATTAAAGTCAGGACTTTTAAAAACTCTTTTGTCAAAAGTTAACAATTAAAACTGATGCTGTTTGAAATATAACAATGTTTTAAACAATTTTCCAATTAAATACCCTAGATTTGCTTTTGCAAACTAAGTAGTTATACACTTCTATTTGAAATATTTTTTTAAAACTTTAAGCTAGCCAATTTACAAACTTTTTGAACAACTTCAACATGAAATATCTTATGAACTGAAATTCTCTTTGCAGTTCAACAAAATGTTTAATATTATGGTCAAAAAATTTGGCCCGATTTAGGCTGGTTAAACAAACTTTGCATGTCAGAATTTCTTATAACATGGGAGAATGATCTCTTATCCAACACACAATATGTTTTATAGCATGTTACAGCAAAGGGTGGAATATGAATATGGAATATGTACACATGGAATATGAACACTAGGTTTTATAATATGGACGTTGTGTTTTAACTCCAGCCAGCAACTAAGCACCACACAGCTGCTCATTAACCCCACCCTGGTGGGATGGTGGAGAGAATCAGAAAGGTAAATGAGAAAATCCTGAGCCGAGATAAAGACAGTTTAATAGGTAAAGCAAAAGCCATGCATGCAAGCAAAGCAAAACAAGGARTTCATTCACTACTTGCCATGGGCAGGCAGGTGTTCAGCCATCTCCAGGAAAGCAGGGCTCCATCACGTGTAACGGTGACTTGGGAAGACAAACGCCATCACTCCCAATGTCCCTCCTTCCTTCTTCCCCCAGCTTTATATGCTGAGCATGACGCCATATGGTGTGGGATATCCCTTTGGTCAGTTGGGGTCAGCTGTCCCGGCTGTGTCCCCTCCCAGCTTCTTGTGCACCCCCAGCCTCCTCGCTGGTGGGTTGGGGTGAGAGACGGAAAAGGCCTTGACTCTGTGTAAGCACTGCTCAGCAGTAACTGAAACATCCCGGTGTTATCAACACTGTTTTCAGCACAAATCCAAAACAGAGCCTCATACGAGCTACTATGAAGAAAATCAAGTCTCTCCCCACCAAAACCAACACAATGGACTTCAATAGATATGTTCTATAGTAAAAGTCTGGAAACAGGACAAACATGTCTGATCAAGGGAAAAAAGAAAAAGCTGAAACTTCCTTAATTCTGTAGATTCAACTGGATTGCAATCATGAGAGACACTCCAGTAATACTGCTTTTAGATATAAAACAACCTGGGAAGTGAATGATGATCAAAAACGTTAAACCACAAAGGATGTCTATATTTTTTCTAAGGCTAGTTGCATCTGAATAAATGTTTGTGTCCTTCTCTGAAAAACAGAGTAGAAACTAGCACAGAACCAGAATAGTTTAACATAAATATTGTACATGGTTATTTCTGCCTACCACATCATCCTGTGATTATTGTTGAAATATCTGTTTTTATAACTAGTAATTTTTTTTCACTTGGGACAGGTCTTGCATAGTTCCGCCTTCCTGGGGAGAAGGAAAAAAAAACTGTGAAAACTGATGTTTCTTGCGAAAAACATGTACAGTAAAGGCCAAATGGATTTCATCAGTATTATTTACTTAGCCAGCAAGGGCTGTTTATCAGTACCGTATACAGATCATTCTAATCTTATAAAAGACAATGAAATAATTGTGACCAGATTGCTTAAGTTTCACTCTCTCACTATTGGCTTTCTTGGCTACTGAATAAAGCTTTTGAGGAATAAAGCTTTGGGTTCACAAAACAAAATGTTTTGTATAGTTTAACTGTAAGCAGCCAAGACTGTAATTTTGGAGAGACTGGAATAATTTGTCTTCTTCCATGAAGCCTTTCTGAAGCATTTTCATGACAAAAATGTTGGTGATGTAAACACACAGTTTACACTTGGGCAAGGACTGCTTTAAATCGTATTTCATTTTCAATAGCTTTTCCTCTACCTGCTTATTGAGCAAAAATAGATTACATTAAATATTTTGTTTAGAAGTGTCTAATATACTAAGGATCTATATGCTTTAATCTCTAAGTAACCGTTGCACAGAATTACAATATTCTCAAGATCTTGCAGGTTATGACAGATGACTRTTGGCACTTATTTATCATCAGGACATAAGGGATTTCCAAAAGCAGTGGATTTAGGTCCCGTTTGAAAGGTTTTCCCCCCGTATTATTGAATAGCAAACTTCAGAAGARATGCACTCACGCATGCTTTTGCTTACATAGAAGCATATACTATGTTTAAATAATGCTAATATATATGTATGCCTTCCGAAGAGGCTAGGATTATCCAGAAGTCAGCAGGGAGAATATTTACACATGAAGTGCAGACACAAAACAATATCTAGGAAAAAGCACGTCTAATTTAACACACAGGACAGAGAACATGGGAGCACCTCAGCCAGCAGTAGAAGTCTTACTGTGTGGCTGGGAAATTACTGCTGCCCCGAGTGTCGAGTAAGCAGTGTCGAGTCAGCTCGTAATGCAGAGCTAAGCCTTACAGTAATGTATGAAGAGCACTCAGATACAAAATCGAGATGAATATCTCACTTCTATCGATGGCTTCCTTATCAGGCTGTCCTCCTTTCCCTTTTCTTTCCACTATTTTACAAGAAACGCCTGCTTTCTAGAGGAGCGGGGAGGTTCAGCTACAGTGAGTGTGGGTTTTTTCCCCTATTTTCTATTTATTTTCTAACTCTGTGGATCTGATAATCATCTCTCTATTGTCTGGTCATTGCTTTTCTGTATAGTTAAATTGTTTCCAGTGCTTGTTCGCCGGCTGCATTGCAGGATGGCAGTGTGTCCTCAGCACACACCTCCTTAGCACGCTCGTGCTTTAGGAATACCCTTCTGAGACTGTATGTATATAATATATTTATATAACTTCTGTCACATGCCATGGGATTTCTTCTGGGGTCCAACACTGTGGCTTGCAGGAGGAAGGCAGCTACTGCTTCTTCATTCTGGGGCCACGGTTTCACCGGGGCGAGTGGCCACTGTAGYGTTAGGAGCCCTTGGCACACCTTGACTTGTTAAAGATGAATGCTTCGTAATGAGAAATTACGCTGCCAGACAGCAAATTAGTGATTGGTGTAAGATGGAGAGTTATAGATTGTAATTGTGCTAGCAAGATATTAGATGATGATTAAAGTATAATTTAACAGTATTTAATTAAGTGGAACAGTAGAGTAACCACCACTATCCTAACTAAACACATACAGAAGAATTGCAAAATATAAATGCTCGTTACTGCTATGTTGCCTCTGCTGTCAGTGACTGACTCGGAGATGGGATGATTGACTTGGAGCTGATTTAAAATTGCTCGATTTACAAGCTGAATTTTAAATCTTTTCCAGTTGTTCTCCTTTAATGCAGGCAGGGGAAGGCGACTCATCTGTTCAGTGCTGCATGGTTCACTGGGTGGGGAGAAGATGACATATTTTATCTGGTCACTGAGATATCACTGTGTCATTTCACTCTATGTGTAGCAATTAAAGCAAAGTGTATCATTTACTCGACAAATTCAGTCTCTTGTTCTTCTGATGGAAGTATTATTATCTCTAGTTTATTTTTTGTTTGAATTGCCTGATGGCAGATTTCTCTCATCACCTCAGTTGCTGACAAACTGTAATTAGGTATCCTTGTGCACGGTGCTAGCTAAAGAAGGTGCAGGGAGCCAGTTCCTTCACCGATTTGTTTAATTACCTTTGTGTGCTGGCTCCAAAGGATTTTGGGAGCCAGGCCTCCCTTGCTTTGTCAAGCTGTGTAAATCCCAYATCAATTATACCTCCTATTCTGGAAGCAAATCATGGAGTATACAATCTTCGAATTTGCTTTGCATGACTATTTGTAGGAAACAAACATACAAGGAGCTTGTGTTTAGCCACAATAAATTCATTCTTAATTTGAAGTGAATATTTATAACTTTCTTTTTACTATTTGCCTGACACTACTAGCGATTGTAGTCTGTCTCCCACAGCATTCTCCTGGAGAAGCTGGCGGCTCATGGTTTGGAYGGCTGTATTCTTCGCTGGGTAAAAAACTGGCTGGACGGCCGAGCCCAGAGAGTTGTGGTGAATGGAGTCAAATCCAGTTGGCGGCTGGTCACGAGCGGTGTTCCCCAGGGCTCAGTTTTGGGGCTGGTCTTGTTTAATATCTTTATCAATGACCTGGACGAGGGGATCGAGTGCACCCTCAGTAAGTTCGCAGACGACACCAAGTTGGGTGGGAGTGTTGATCTGCCTGAGGGTAGGAAGGCTCTGCAGAGGGATCTGGACAGGCTGGATCGATGGACCGAGGCCAATTGTATTAGGTTCAACAAGACCAAGTGCTGGGTCCTGCACTTGGGTCACAACAACCCCAGGCAAGGCTACAGGCTTGGGGAAGAGTGGCTGGAAAGCTGCCTGGYGGAAAAGGACCTGGGGGTGCTGGTCGACAGCCGGCTGAACATGAGCCGGCAGTGTGCCCAGGTGGCCAAGAAGGCCAATGGCATCCTGGCYTGTRTCAGGAATAGTGTGRCCAGYAGGMGKAGGGAGGTGATCGTGCCCCTGTACTCGGCACTGGTGAGGCCGCACCTCGAATACTGTGTTCAGTTTTGGGCCCTTCACTACAAGAAGGACATTGAGGTGCTGGAGMGTGTCCAGAGAAGGGCRATRAGGCTGGTGAAGGGTCTGGAGMACAGGTCTTATGAGGAGCGGCTGAGGGAGCTGGGGTTGTTTAGSCTGGAGAARAGGAGGCTGAGGGGAGACCTTATCACTCTCTACAACTACCTGAAAGGAAGCTGTAGCGAGGCGGGTGTTGGTCTCTTCTCCCAAGTAACCAGCAAAAGGACAAGAGGAAATGGCCTCAAGTTGTGCCAGGGGAGGTTTAGATTGGATATTAGGAAAAATTTCTTCACCGAAAGAGTAGTCAAGCACTGGAACAGGCTGCCCAGGGAAGTGGTGGAGTCACCACCACTGGACACATTCAAAAAACGTGTGGATGTGGTACTTCAGGACATGGTTTAGTGGGCATGGGTACTGGGTTGATGGTGGGACTCGATGATCTTAAAGGTCCTTTCCAACCTTAATGATTCTATGATTCTATGATTTATTTGGTATTCAGCTAATTCTGCCCAGCCTATGCCTGGTCAGAATTTTCTGTCTCTGTGTTTCCAATACATTTCCTAAACACTGTTTTGTCCTTAATGCCTTTATAGCTTGTTTATTGGAAACAGGTTTTTAATTATCTTTCAACAGTATTGGAGACCTGATTTAATGAGCAATTGTTAGATATACTAGGGAGACACATTCACCTGATTAATGTGATAGTTAACTGAGCAATAAAATTGCCTCGTGAAGAAGCAGCTGTACACAGAGTTGAAGCAGTAAGAAATTTTGAGGGAATGTGAAGAAAATATTTGAAGAAAGATAATTTAAAATAGAGTACCAAGCAAGCTGAAAGCTAAGTATAAATATACAGTATCAGCTTGCTGGTTAGTTGGTTAGTTTGTTAGTTATGTGCATGTGTGCACACACATGCCTGTATTTATTAGCAGACAGTTTATATAGGCTTGACTGAAAGATACTGCATTGGAGTGATGGGATATTCAAGGACTGTAGAAAAAAATGAGGAGGATGGGTCCTTCAGATGTGTGTTGGAGATGAAATTGTGCTGCAGCCAGCACTTTAATTGCATGCAGTGTTGGCGTCCAGCTTCAGTGCTAATGTGTGCTTTTGGAAACAGATCCATCCTTTGGGAAATAGGTCTTTTCTCAAGGAGAGGAAGGGAGGAGAAAAGTATTTTGACACTCTAGTTGGCAGAACTCACACTGGGATATTTCTTGTGTTACTAACTTGCTCCTATCGGCAGCACTTATGTTCTCAGTTTGCAGGCTTGTGGTCAGCTTAAAGGATCAGACTAGCATGATCACCACAGAATTTTAGTACAAGATACTTGCACTCATGCATTTGGATGGCATCTTCCCTCCTCTTTGCAAGCAGTGTTTGCAAAGGGAGATGTCACAGTGGGGGCCCAGCAGAAACTCATGACTAGATGACTGGGTTTCATTCCTGCAGAGGGTTGTGGCATCTGACACAACTCCTCTGTGTTCAAGTCAGGGCTGGTGGCTTTGTGTTCCTGCTCACTCCTACATCAGTGAGGGCAGGAGCTTTTCTTTTCAAAAGGAAAGGTGAGCTGACTTTTTGTATAGGATGTTGTATTCTTGTTCACATGCTTTTAACCAGATGAGAACTGTACAGATTACAAAGAACTCAGCCTGGGAAAATGAACTGGCTTTCCATGCCATGCAATCACTTTGGGAGCACAGAGTAGGGAGAAGACTTATAAGATACTTTGCCAAGATCAAAACTAAGTGAAACTGGGTTGGGTGCACTACTGGGATTTTAAGAGATTTTGAAGAAAATAGAGAAAAATGAAAAGGCAATTAACTTGTGAGTGACGAGCACCCTGCACCACCTTCACTGTTTCAGCTCCTCTCCGTTGTGACAAGTAACTTGGGCAATTCTTTGCAAAGTGTTTTTAATTCCTTGCCTGGCTAACATGATGGACATGTAAATTACTTTAATTATGCTTTGAATGCTGATTTCAAAGCCAGGAGGGATGCTGGTCTGATGGTTGGAGAATCAGACTAGAATTCAGCAGATCTGGATTCATTTCAAATTCCTGTCATAGCTTTGCTTTTGCAGGTCTTTAGCAGGTAACTTTTTTTGTCTGTGCCTCCTTTTATTGTCTGCAAAAAGGAAATAATGATCCTTATGTTCCACCCATGATGTCCTGCCTTACCAATTTAGCCGGTAGGATTTCTGGGGCTGTATATGTTTGTGCCTTGGGCCAGCGGTGCTCCAGCCCTCCTGGGCCATATCAGCCATCCGCTTCAAAAGCTTTTGTCTTGCCCGGCTTGGAAGGAAAGTTCCCAGTGATGTTTGGATTTGGGCCATACTTGCCTCATATAGCACCTTCCTTAGACCTATTTTGAGGAGGACCCGGGGTGCTGGAGCCAGCTCGGTGGCTGTGCAGGACAGCTCTGAGCATTGCAAATCGCCTTGTGGAAGCCTAAGGCAGGTCCCAGTTCAACAGACCAACTGAGCACATGCTTGATCTCTGCCTATTCAACAAATGCCTTCAACATACATGTTCCCAAGTGTTTTGCTGTAGGTGGGTGAGCTCCAAAATGTGCTGCTGTGCTTTGCTAGATAAGGATCAGTATTTCTCTCTGAAAAGARCTTGTTATAGGACAGATGCATTAGCACTGCCTGCATTTTTAGGTAAGAGACTTGACACTTTGCTATCTATGTGGCAGCCAAAATAGGCAAAACCAGAAAATTTTTTTTTAAATTGCTTCCTGACATGTAAATACAGATTATTTAGTGTGATAATTTGCACATTTATTATAGAGTAATGCTATCAAGCTAAACTATGTGATGGCGACCACTGACGCTAATCTTGTGTTCTTTATTCTTCAAAACCAACAAAATTCATCTGCTGAAGGATATACTGAATTGTTGAGTCCAAAGGTTTTTTATTTTCCTTACGTACAATTTAAAAAGCACATCAAGAGTTGAAGTGGTATAGGTTATGTGTTCCAATGCAGAGAGTTCTCCTGTTTTTTAAGAAGAGCCTCAAATGATTTAAGAAATTGCTGATTTAAAAAATAGCAAATAATATATTACAATGTCACCTTTGAAAACTTTGGGAGTTTAATGTAATTTAACAGSTGGCCATTTATATGAGATTGCAACTTGTCATAAACCTAATGCTGTGCAGCTGATAAACAGCGACAGAAAAAGCGGGCGATCCAAAGTACAAGCAGTCAAAGCATCCTASCCTGCATGCATCATCAACTCCTGTATAAATCACGTATGGAAACTATCAAGCCTGGACTTTTAAAATGCCTGAGACAGGATAGCATATGATGCAAATGCAGCAGCCAAAGTTTGTAAAAGTGACTGTCTAATACACATGTATTTATACATACATGTCTATATACATATATGTATTTGTACCCTGTACGTATGTATTGTGACCTGATAGGTAAGTGTGAATGGCAAAAGTGCTGTACACTTGCCTTCTGAAACACTGCCTGCCTTAACTGTAGAGCCCTCTTCCCTCACCCCTGTCCTCAGACTTACCAGTCACGTTTGCAAAGCTCAACCCTTCGCTAGCATCATTCTGAAAGGAAAATTTGGCATGATTTCCTTCTTTGTAACTGGGGCCCTTTCCTTAATTTGCTTGATACAGCTAGGGTCCTCAGCAGTCCCTGAAAGGGATTTAAATCCCTCCCTACCATCTTCACCCCTTGTATTTTTTCCAGGTGAACACTCTGCAACTCTCTCAACAAAGTGGAATTATCTTTTTCTTTCCAGAACCCAAGTATGAATGTTTCTGGTAGGAGGCACGTAACAGAAACGTGTTTGCCAAATGCTGCTGCCTCTTTCCTTGGATATGGGAAAGCGTTTTGTTGAAATGGGAAAACCAAATGAATAGAGTCCGCCTGTCCCGCACGCCTCCTGTCTGCTAGCATCCCCACCCTGGGGACATGGGCTGTGTTACCGACTCAGGGGAACGGGTTTAGAGGAGCCCTTTGTTGAAATATTGGCAGCACATCACTGGACTTGCTGTCATTGCAGATGGAGTGCTTTGCGGAACAGATGGATTCTCAGCTTTCTGAAAGAAAGGGAAGGTACTTGATGTACCACGGTGGGAAATGAGGGGGGTATTCCAGGCATATGGAAAGGCAGGAAAGAAGGCACGTTCTGCGCTTTTTGGTGCACTTGGAGCCTAGCAACCTCTATCTGGCAAACTTGGGAAAGCGTAAGCACGGCGCTCTGTGAGAGGGCGAAGGGAACTGTAACAGACGTGGAGGAAGTAATTTGCACAGAAGCAATAAAAATGAAGGCAGAGTCTAGAAGAGCCTGCTCTCCTGAGCGTATAACTATTACGTGCTAGGGATGGGGAAGTGCTCCTGCCCAGGATCAGAGGTGCACTCTATCAAGGCACAGGACTGGTGTCAGAACAGCGTAACCGGAACAGAGGACCGGTTAATATTTTAAGGTCTATTGTGTTGTGGAAGAGACTAGAGATGAATGTTACCTGCCACTGTGAAGGCAGGAATCCCTGTTTTCCAGCCGTGTATGCATCGGTTTCGAACCGTGGTGGCACAGTTTGTACAATGGCATCGTTCAGATACCGTATTGCCTCTTTTCTTGTGCTCTTCTTCCTCCCCTCCTTGCCTCCCCATCTTGTTCATACCTCACTTCCATCTTAATTGTTAGGGCAGGATCAGTTCTGCACAGCACCCAAGAGCCTGCAATCCTGACTTGGAATGATGTTATCTGATCCAATATTTACTGCTAAAATCTTCCTGCAGCTGCCAAGTGGAGTGTGTGTTAAGTCTCTACAACTTTTCAGTCGCTTCACACAAACACACAGGCTTAGCAGAAATATTATACTTTATTGTRGTACAATTTAGGATATGATGACACTGGACTTTAATCTTTATTTTTACCCCTTAGCTTAATTAGACAATTTCCACAGCTCTTGAATGCAGACATTAAAACTGTTTAGCAACAGTAAGGATGCCAAAGGCCTTGGAAATCCAGATTTCCTGAGAAAAAAATGAATGTGATAAAGGGCAAAAATGTCAAGGTTCTTTCAAAGTGTAATTCGCTGCTGAAAGCAGCTATGCAAAAATACCACTTTCTTAAATAATGGCTCTGACTTTTGTTCATACTCGGGGTTGTGTCTGCAGAAACGTCTAAAGTCTTTTTCCTGAAAAATAAAGCGAATTGGATTACATGCACATTTGTGCATCAACTGTGCTCCGTTTTGCAGGACCAAATTCTCAGGGAGGCTCTGAGATAAAATAAACAAGAAATCCAATCACTGAATTTTAGTATGAACATTTTTCAGATTGTTGTGTCTGGATCTCTGCCAAGTTTCAGCCCTATAATAAATTAATTCCAACCTACACAGAAGAGAAGGGAAAAAAAAAAAACCCAACAACTTCTACAAGACAAAAACACTGGGCAATTTTTATGGGGAAACAAGTGGCCAAAAATAATTTATTGGAAAAGTAATTACCGAAAGAGAGAGTGGGCTCTTCTCTCTAATTGGAAGCGATAACATTTTCCAGCCTTACTAAACACAGTATAGGAGGAGTATCAGCATTTTGCTTCACCAACCTGGTTAAATCGAATACAAAGTTAAAAGATGTTGCTTTCCTCTTGTTTCATTTCTCCTTACACCCAATACTGCAATTGAGCTCGCTTCCCTCTCTTTGTGGCAAAATTTAATCTGGCTGCCACAGGACCTGTGAAATTCATGGAGGTGATGAGCCAGGTTCTGCTTTCTGCATTGTATGTCTGGCTTTATTGAATCTCTAGTYACCCTCAGATAATAAATATTTCATATGTTGGACAGGTGAAAGGTTTCATTCAGCTGCAGATCTGCTTCCAAGGCAACCGATTCCTGTCATTTGAACAGTTTAAACATGTTGAAAACAAAGCTTGCTTTCTGGTTTTCTCCTCTATGATTTTATGTGTAAAGCATTATCCATCTCCCTCCTGTCCCTCCTACAAGCAGATACAGAAAAGCCAATAGCTTTAACAAGTAATTCTAAGCAATTTATAACCTAAATGTATTCTCTCTTGCAGTCAAGATGGGATGAAAAATGCCATTTCATTTTTCAAGCATAGAATAAATACCTAGAGATATGAAATTGCCCGAGTTAGCATCTATAAATACGCTGTACACAAAAAATGTATGCAACCACAGTACTACATTATGCTTTACAGTATGTTTCTCCATTACAATGGGTGTTTCCTCACTACCATTGTCCAGTAATTCTGCTATAGAGTTGGGGGTTTTTTTGGACAGGGGGCAGTACCCCAGGTCTTTCTCTGAGAAAAGTTACCGGGAAGATTGTTAGCAAAATGTCTTCAACCGCATCTGACTTCTGCCAATGTCAGTGCTTGTGACAGATCTTCTGGAAAATGTCTGCTGTATCCTTTACATCTTGCAGCTGAACAAACTCTTCTAAAGTATAGCTTTGCTCATTCTTCCTCTGCACATTTCCAAGCATAACGGGCAGCTGCCCTCCCTCCTCCTCTCAAGCCCTCGCCACGTCTGGACTTTCTGACTTGTGCTGTTCTCCGTGCCCAACTTTAGACCAGTGCCTGCATCCACTTCTGATGACTTCAACAAGAGCTTTTTCCTGCCTGCTGCATCAATTGTGATGAAAGGAGAAATCTATTCGAGCAGTGGTGAGATTTTGGTAGGCAGAGTCCAAGTAAAGGGTCTTCTACCATCTCGTATCAGGCTCAGAGACATTTTTACTAGCATCTGACCTTCTGCATGGATGTTCCCTTAATGCAATTGTGGCAGAATGGTGTCATTTCTCCAGGAGGCACACAGCTGTTTTAGGAAATAAGATGGAGAACACATCTTAGGGTGAGGCTGAGGGGTTTTAGGTATTCTGATGGAGATCTATGCATAGGTGGCTTATTTAATCTCCRTCCTCTCTTTCTACTTACTATACAGGTGCTTTGCAGTGGTGCTTTATTTGGGGACTAGGAGGACATTCTAGATCCGTTCAGAAAGACTGACATGACGTGCACAACTGCCGTTTTGGGTTTAGGGTGGAGATGGAAGGTGGGTGCAGTTTGTGATAGGCGTCTTTGTGCCTGATCAGCTCTGTGGCTGATCCCCCTATTGGAAACAATTAAACTATATCTGACCTTGCAGCCCTCTCCCTTCTGTTTCCAGGCGTATAGATTTTAGCCAGCAGGTCTCTGGTTAACCCCTCCTCACTGTTGTTTATTTCCTGCCACTCCGCAGACACACCACTGAGCATTAAGTATGTGAACTCAAAGACGCTCCCTCTCTCCCTTACAGTCTTAATAGCAAACAGTCACGAGCCAGGCTTCTCCAGGCAGAATTATTTCTACCTAAGAAATATAGGCTTCAGGAGTATGCCCTTTCTCTCACCCTTTTCAGATTGCATTAAAAGCATCCACTTCAAGAAACTACAACTGTGTTTATTCGAGTGTTGAATTTGGAAGTAGTGCCAGGATCCCCGCCACGGCACGCTTGAACCGTGAAACCCAGGTCAGTTCCATTTTTTGGTTTTCATGTACTGGCACAGCACTGCAGCGGTTTGAGCTTCCAGGTCTCTGTGGGAGCAATACTTCTTTTAACATGCAGAAAACATCATATTTGATTTTATAACCTTACCTCTTGGTTTTTTTTCTTTTTGTACTACTAAACCAAAATGTCAGGGTGGCATGTCAGTAAACACAATGCGTTCAAAAAGGATCATGCTGACAGGCTTGAAAACTAAATGCTCTCTTTTAAACAGGTGGGAACAGCTCAGGTTTTCCTTCCTGCCCACCAGGCTATCCCTGGACCTGAGGGGAGAGCTGTGCTTAATCTGCCTTTTGCTCTGTCACTGTGACTGCCGGCTACTGCACTATATAACGCGCTCTCAGTCTATGGGAGGATAACAAGTTTCAATCACTGTTCACTGAGGTTGACCTTGTGACTCAAAGGCTACTGACTCAATAGCCCCTTAGTTTTGTCAGTGAGTCAACCCCTTCTCTGTCTTCCAGCCTTCTACGGTATTARGGATTTTGTGGGTTTGTCATATTGCTAGAGAGGAAGGTGCTGGGGCAGCTATTGCACTGTCTGCAAATGATGGGTGTTGTTACTAGGGTTGTCTGGGGTACTTTCTAAGGAGTCTGTTTTTGTTAATAAGTCTACTCTAGACCTCAGACTCCAAATTTCACTCAAACTGAGTTTGCATTTTTGAAATTTCATGTGYGTAGTCTTTCACTGGAAGGTGGATTTGCATAGGGACAAGCAATGGTAACAAGATTTGGTACCTGCAATGTTTGTTCCCCCCAAATGTATGTTGGATGACTCTATTTGAAGGCACAAGACTGTTTGTCTTCTTATTGGGAAAACGTCTGGAGGCAGCAATGCTTTATGCAAGGAAATTTGTTGGTGTTTTACTGTGGTGTGGATCTGCCTTCCCTTTAATTTCTGTCCCCTGATCCCCACTGGTTGTATGCTTTGATGTTGCTAGYGTGCTCTTGGAGTAAGTGTTCCTCTCAGTGAAAGTTATGCTGCTGTCATTTTTTTATGTTTCATACAATGGGTGAAAAATAATCTGGAATACACCCAAACACGGGCTTTTCATCACCAAGAAACCCGCAGATAGAGCCATTGTCCCCTTCCATCACCAAATAAGAGTCCGGAGAGCAAATACCATCTCCAGCCCCAGGTCTTCTCCATCTCTTCTGTGGTACATTGAGTTACTCTGCTTCTAAGCACGTTTCCCTTCTTTTCAACATTTCTTTCTTTGTGCACTTGTTCTTTGTCTAATTATTTTAGGTCAAGTCTGCAACAGCTGAACAGAATACACTAAAGGTAGCACTCTGTGATCTTCCTGCGGCAGGAAAATTTATATGAAAAGATAAATGTCTTTTTTAGGTATTATATTTATCAAAGACAATGGGGAGATAAGTTTTGAGTGACTGAAAATTTTGTAACTGCACCATTAATGTTTAATTACTATTGGCAGCCAAGAAGTGCCTTTCTGGGTTAACCAGACACTCTGCTTCAGGGATATGCATAGGTGGCAGAAAGTGATAAAGCTGGTGAAACCGCACCTCTGGGAACATGTAATGGGATCTTTCCTGTGATATGCAAATTATGCTGCCAAGTTGCTGTATAAACAATTCATGGGAGAAGTGGTGAGAGGTAGTTAAATAGCTGGATCACATATCAAAGGTAAAATCCATCACTGGGAATGGAAAAATGCATCAACAGAGTGGATTTGCTTTTAAAAATAAATAAATAATAAAAGAATCTTTGCCCAAAGCATGTAGTTGCACTAAAGAGTAAATAGCAAATGATTTATCACAATTGTTGCAGTTCAGAGTAAAAGAGCATTTAGAAAACCAGTGTGCATACAGTTTGTGAAAAACAAGCCTTTTCTAGAGTAAGTAATCTAGCCAATAATGCTACTTTTTTTTTTTTAAACTGAGGAAAAAGATTACTTCAGAAATGTTAATTTGGTTACTTTTCAGGCAGAAGACATGCACTGCTTACTTTTCAGTGATAAAGCCAATCCTGCCATTTCTATTCTAAGCATGAGCAATGATCTCAGGCAGCCAGCAAAACATATATCGGGGTCGTATATAGCCATAGATCAATGAGTGTGTGCAAACCTTATTGGCACCAGCAGAAGCTGAGCTCATGGCTTCAGTCTGGGTTTCCACTTTTTGTGTTTTATACTACATGAGGAAAGGATTCCAGCTAATCGCACTCCTCCAATAGATCAAAGATTACTCTTTCACAAATGGCATTGAAGCCCTCATTGACAGTGTCCAACTGCRTTGTTTTTCCACAGAGGTCAATCCCTGTAGCACGTGTTTTCCCTCAGCCCTTTCCTCTATCTGCTGTTCATTTAGGGTCTGGTGTGGCTCAGCTGAAGCCAACTGAGAAGCCCCTAATTAACTTCAGTGGGAGCTGGATCATGCGCTGGAGTCCTAAGGGGCCAGCAGTAGAAAATTTAAGAAGACAGCAGGGAATATTAAAGCATCATGACACAAGGGAAATATTTTTGGCCTGTGACTTTCTTTTGTTTTGCTATGTAATAGGAATGATACTCTAGATAGAGTTGTACAGTCGTAATAAACAGATCCCGCATTCAACAAATGTATCTGATTCTGTTCTATGTTTAATCACCCACGAAAGCTGTGTCAGATGCTCTTCCACCAGGAACAATATCTCCTAATTAACTGCAATTAAGGTATATTATAACAACAGGATGTGAAACTAGATGGATCTGTCTCTTGACATTTCAAATTTGGATATTTTTTTTCTGCCAAGTCTCTTAATATGCTTCAATTAATGATAACAGAGGCCAGGCCATTCTCAGTGATGGATCTGCATACATGAATCTTAGTACCACTGAGATGAGATGGAGCATGAATCTTTCCACCATTAAAGCCCCCTTAGAAACATACATGGACCCCGATTAAGCTCAGTTTACTGGCCCAGATGTTAATTACTAGGAAGCCAAGGGTCAAAGCTTGATTGCCTTATCCTGGAAAGAGCAAAAACTGTGCTGGAGACGACACGAAAATCTGGTGCCTTGCCTGCAGGTTCTTCAGAGGATCTGTCTCCATTTGTACAGGTATGGCATCTCTTTTCATTCACTGAGAAACCATACGAAGCTGTTTTATTCATGCACTATTCGAACAAGCAAATTCTTACCTTGAATGCCTAGTGAAGGGGTTTTGTGATCATCTAGAAAATTATCGCTTCTCTGAGCTGTGGCAGACATCAAGGCATCACCAACTGATAAGCATTTGGACAGCTAATCAGTAATAAAGCTTAGATATAGTCTTTGTATAGATAAATTAACAATTAAGACTTTTTAAACTATTCCTGAATGAAAGGAAATTGCCAACTTAAAAGAGAGAATTTCCTACCTCAGGCATTTCTGGTCATGTAATTAAACTGAATACGCTGCTCCCTTGCCCCTAGCCACAGTTGTCCTAAAGAAGATTAACAGCATGGGATTTCTACCAAGGCTGAAATCTTGTTTGTACTCTGAAATATGGACTAACACAACAATGGGCTACAACTCCATCTGGCGACTCTTCCCGAACTTGGTGATGCTTCACTGTGTGCCAGTGAAGCACAGTGTCACCAACCCATGGGACTTGGGGAGTAGTTCACAGTTTCAAAGATGAGCATAGATGAAACTGAGTTTCTGCAGTGTTTAGTATGGTATATAGATATTTGTCTGAAGTAATCTATTAGATGTCATAAAGTATATACAATCAGAAGGTCTTGTGTAAAATATTGGGAAAAAAAGATGAAAAGCATATCTCCCATGCTATTCCACTGAGCAGCTCTATTAYGATCAGGACTTAATTTAAGTGATCTGCTATATCTGTGATTGCACGATATAATCATGTTCCTGGGAGTTGTTTTTTTTTTTTTTGTCATTTATTTTTAGCTACCTCAGTTTCCTGTCACATCCTAAAGAAAATATTTCATAGATTTATTTGAACTGTGTTCCCAAGCACAATTGTGTTCCCAAGTAAATCAGCTACCTGATTGAGAAATGACATGATTACAAACTTTTAGTTTTCTTTTAAGATACCAATAAAAAWTTTTTTTAAAGAAGTCTCATATTTTGTTTGCATCTTATATGCCCATACTCACTTGATCACATGCAGGAAATATTTTTGTACACTGCTGCTATGCATGACTAAGAAAGGAGCTGTAGATAGAACAAGATGAGATACAGGCTGTAATTTACACCTGACAGAGTGTGAATTTCATTGCAAGTCCTTTTAAAGGAAACTTGCTATTTTCTCCACATTCAGATAGACAGCGATTCCATAAGAAATTATGATCATTGCCTTTTTTTGTTTCTTCTACTCTGCTTTGGTTTTGATTTTTAGGAAAAAAAATATTCCTCGACCTAGGGCTATCCTGTGTAATCTGCAGGCCCAGGCCATGGTCCTGTGATGCTGGACATACCCCATAAGCAGAGAACAGCCTGACTAGGCAAGATTAATGAAGTGTGGGATAAAGAAAGTATTATCACACCATTTCATGGGTGGGGGATCAAGACATAGACAGTTTAAATTACTTGCCCAACGTCTATTGCAGAGCTATATGAGGAAGAGGAATCTCCTGGATCCACATCCAGTTGCTTTTCCATTTCTAGAGAATGGAAAACCCCTTATTTGTTTTGGCTGAACTGCAATTTTGGATAGTTTGGAAGACATTTGGAGATAGAAGGGGTCTATTAGTCTTTCCTACTGAAAGAAATATTAGCAGGCAATTAAAAGAATAATAAATGGGACCCATTCAAACTGCTCCACTTGCTGTTGCTCTGAGCTTCAGGCAAGAAGGTACATAGAGGTCATTTAACCTGACCACTTATATATCACAGGCCACTAGTGTCACCCAGGCACTCCTAAATTAAACCATATATTTTAGACAGAAGTACACCAGTCTCACAAAATGTTTTCTATTCAGACTGTAAATTCGAAGGACAGGGCTTTGTTCTCTACATGTATCTGCTTTGTACCTCCAGTAGTATCACTCGGATAAACAAGGGGAGTTCATACTCCTGTCATAATCCCTTGCATCATCRCAATTATTTTGATTAATTTGATATCTTGGAGCTTAAAAGAACAAACAAACCATTAACAACATGAGCAGAGATGGTGCCAAAGAGGCATGGGTACTGACCCTGGCACCCCGTTGTCCCTCCTCTGTGCCAAAAGAGCTCTGCGCTGCTGTAGGGAAGGTAGCGAGCGGTGGGGGAAGCTGAGGGAAACTGCTGCACCCCAGCACCCTTTGCACAGGCTATGGCCTCTGCACATTCAAGGGGTGAAGTCAAGATTTAGTCCCAGGAGAGCATGGTACAGAAGTTTGCTGGATGACAATATAAACAAACAAGTCAAAAGCCATGTTACCATATTCATAGCTACAGGCCAAATGCTTTGTCCATAATGTTGTAGTGAAAGTATTAACATTGCATTTGTTTAAAAAGTAACTAGTAGGCCATTTATGACCCTTACAATACACATGTGAAGCAGTGCTCTGCTGGTTTACACTGGTTACATTCTGCTTTATATTTTCCAGAGGGCCAATTTGCAAGGATTTTTACTGCAGTAACAACTGCTATTTATGAATATAAGTAACTAATTTACCAAAGTTTCACACAGTGACTTCGTGGCTTCTACTTCACAGTTAAGGGTTCTGCAAATCTTTTGGTCTTGTTGTTGACTTTGGGTTGTTTCTGATTGTATCTTGAAGCCTGGAAATACTGTATTACAGTAAAGTAAATACATTATTCTTGTTATTGCCCTTGTTATTAGAAAATATTTATACAGTGCAGTAGATTTACATTGTACTTTACCAACATAGATAAAGGCAAATTCTCTGCCCTGAAGAGCTTATAATTCAAATAAGACAAGACAAACAAACCTACAACACTTCGGAAAAGGGTGGGTGAAAGCATTATTAACTACATGAAAGGGGTGGAGAGCCTGCATGAGAAGAGAGGGGGATGCTATCATCATCAGTGTTCCCAGTTTTACATCACAGTAGCATCTTAAAAGTCTCAAAAGGGACGAAAGCCTGGCTGCACGAGGTGCTATGCAGAAGCCTGGCAGGAGGGTGGTCTTGCCCCTGGATCTCCATGTCGCTGGCTCGCTGACATCCCTGCTCGGGGGGCTCCTGGCTAAAGCCAGCATCAGTCCAATTACAGCACAAGGAGTGCCGRGTCTCTAGTAGGTTTTAGCCCTGCCTGAGGGAAAATCCACAAGATTTCTTGCCCTGAAGAGTTATAACTGAAACTCGAGAAAGCAAATGCACATACAAGAAAGCACTTCAGGGAAGGGGGAGTGGAAGACTTGTTGGCTGGGTAAAGGTACAGCAGGACCACCTGGAGGGAGGGAGGACTTTTAGCATCATTATATTCACCATGATCTACAGCTCAAGCCTCCTCTGTCCTGACCCCCTGACAGCTAGTTACAAGGGAGAAGCCTCGCGATAATTTTTGTTGCCTGATCATAGCTGATGCACAGTAACTGCTATTCTTCTGATCTGACCTTGTGTTAAATATGGGATTGCTTCTCCCTCAGTGGAAGAGAAAGAAGGTGTCCAAGTGTCCTGTGAAGAAGACCACACCCACAGAGTATGTGATATTCCTAAATTTGCAGCCCTACAGTAACTTGTTAGTGATCCCATACACAACTGTTCAGAAAACGGACAAAATTCCTGGCTCCAGTTAGCAACTTAATTCAACCTCTCCTGAAAGCTAATGGGTATGAGGGAGCACAAAGAGCCTGGAAGCTCTGCTCTGTCCTGTGGGAGATGGGAAATCTTCTTTGTTCTCCTCATTTACCCACAGCAAACAACCTGGGAAAAGGGAAAGGACAGAGGGAAACTCCCTGCAGCTGTCCTCACCTCCTAATCAAAATAAGATGCTGCCCCCAAGGGTGGCATGAAGGATAAAGAAAGCCAGTAACAGCCTGGGCAAGGCTGATGGGCAGAAATAGGGGACTGTGGTAGCTGAGAGGGGTGTGTGGTCCACACTGAGCTTTAAAATGGAAGCTGCAGGGAGCAAGGGAGTTAAGTGTCTGGTAAAGAAATGGGGCTGAGGAGATGGGATTCATTTGGAAGTAGGTAGAAAAGGTCCAGGATGAATCTCTCTCCAGAGAACAGGCAGATGTAGGGCATCACAGCTGTAGGAAATGTGTTTGAGWGGGCAGCTCCCGTTGTCAAACACTAATAGTCATATGTTGGCATATTCACTGGGGATGGGCAGGAAAAAATCAGAAARCAAACCATCTTTCCTCTCTAAATATCCATATGTATCTATATTTGGGGACATTCTCATGAGTTATTGCAAACTGACTCATGATTTCTGTTCTCCTGAGGTTCGCTCTGCTGGAGTTATCAGGCAGGCAAAGGACAGGAGTGGGARCTGAGTCCCTTGGGACTGAGTGTCTTGTTGGGATTAATACGGCATGCAGGTAGCTGAGCGGTGGTTGGGCTCCCAAGGCACAATTCGCTCAGCCCAGCTCATCTCATCCCATGGGTGTCTGACAAAGCAGCTGTCCATATCCAAAATTGCAGCATAGACTTCTAGCCAGAGAAGTGAAATGTGTACCTCCAAGGTGTGTTTCATTGCCTAGCGAGGTAGGTGTCTGAAACAGGCCGTTGGAAGTATCTTGTTTTCCCCATTGGTGACGAGGGCAGCAGAAAAGCTCAGGCATAGACGTCTGCGTTAGCTGAAGTTAGGTGAGATGGATCCCTCCCTCTCCTAATAAAACAGGACAGYATAACAGGCAATACTGTCTTGGATGTGAAGAGATATTTGGATGAGGGAATGGCCCATGGCAGACTAAGGCAAGAAATGTGCCTCCGTTGTACGAGGGAAGCGTGGAGTCAATGGATGGAAACAAAAAAAATACAAATGAAAGCAAGAAAGAGTGTTTTGAAGTAAATGGAGAAGAACAGGAGATATACTAAGAGGAATGGAAGGAATRCAAGATAAATGAGACCCGGGAGCACACTACCAATTCAGAGCTTGTAGATGGCGAAAAGATCCTGATGTGCTAAGAGGGGACAGCAGCTTTGGAGTGAGGACAGATGTAAGTTGATAGAAGACATGCTGAGTTTTTCTCTTAAGCAGAATTTATCAGCAGAAACCTTGAATTAAAACAAACAAAACAAGCCTAAACCTRTTTTCCAGAGTTTCACTCATCAGCCATCATCGAGAGAATACTTGATGGTCTTGCATAAAATTTTGATCAATATGACTCTGAACAGTTTCAGTGCTCTGCAAAAAAGTGCGCTGCAGATCACCCAGGCACTTAACCAAGGACACTTAGATGTCACCTCTTATCACAATTTGGTCCGATGATAAAACTATATTTTAAAAATATGAAAATAGTTTGATTGACAAGGATTTTTTTTTTCCATGAATCTCTGCCTGAAAAAACAGGCTGCTTTAACTCCAGGAGTTCAATTATACAGGTTTCAAAGGAGAAGAAAAATGATAATGAATGCGTTYTAGAAACTTCTAAAAAGTTACTTAAAATAGATTTTCCATACATAATGCTGCCATGTGAAACTCAACCGTCTCCTGGTCTTCTGGGGCTAGAAGAGAGGAGTCTGTTCATTTGGAAATTCAGTAACGAGGCTCCCCTGCCTCTGATGGACTGTATGATACCGTCCCTGGGACTCTGCCACAGACGGGGCTTACCYGTCAAGCTGTTCATTTTTTCACGAGGTGGCATGGGAGTGATTTCAATTTAGGTTAGCCCGGAAGCTAAAATGCTCTTTCTGGAAGTGTGTCCCAGCTTGCTTCGTTTTTTTTGTTGTTGTTGTTGTTTGGTTTTTTTTCTTTTTCTTCATCTGTTTTTCTTAAAAAAAAATGACCAAACAACCCTTTGTATTGCAGCTGCTTGAAGTAGCTCTAGTAAACGTGAGGTAAGGACATTGTATGTTAGAGTGGGAGAAGTTATGTGGTAAGTGTGGTGCATTTATATAGGTGTTCCCTCAAGCGCAGGTAAATAAGAAATAGCATGTATAGCCCACTTATAATGACTGGCCCAGGTACTTTATGGCATCAAGGAGGCATTCCAGCACCTCTCATTTCAGTATTCAGTCTTCCAGTGAAGTTGCTGAAGCATGTTTGCTCAAGACCTGCTTTGGGTGCTTTTCTGTTGTCTGAAATACAGTGGTGTGGGATATCATGTTTCTAAAGTGGTCGGTGGCCTTTAATATAAAAAAGTGTGATACAAGACCTACTATTAAAATACTGCTGTAAGTAATTAAAAGATTTCAGAATCTTTTTGTTGTTGTTGTTAAATATAAATTCTTAAAATGCAGAAATTTAAAGGAAGGATTGGTCTAATTTAGTCAGTAAGCCACTGCCCTCTTAAATAGGAAGCAAGTGATTCACAATTGCAAGCTGTCTTGGCAGAGTGAAAACCGGAGACGCAATCATCAATTCACAACAGCGTTTTGTGTTCAAGGAATAATCAGACCTGTTTTTATCAAGGCTGCGCTGCATTGCTAGCCTGCAAAGTTGCTTTTTTTTTCCCCTTCCAGATGATTTTGGAACTGCATATGCTTTTTCAATCACTAAGCTGGACTTCTATAATGCTATGCTTAATGTGCCTCCAGATTCTGTTATTTATAGACTTCATCATATTCAGACTGCAGCTGCTAAAATACACACAAAAGAAAAAGCACATTTGTAACCTGTTAAGGCTTTGCTCTGAGATGCCAGTGAAGTTCTGGATTTAGCATGAAATATTACGGGTGACCTTTCAAGGAGCATCACAAGAGAACAGCTGTTTATCCTGAAGACCTTTGTTTTATTTTTTTTTTCCACTGCTGAAATCTTCCAGTGTTCTGCTTTCCAAGGGAAATCTGGCCTTTGTGTGTACCATGTGTTATCTTCAAGAAGTGCTGGGGCAGAGGATTTAAGTAGTACAGCATCTCAGATGAGCAGTTCTTCCAGAAAATGTGTTTTGTGCAAATTGGCTTTGTTAAATTTAGAGAGAAACTGTAAATATATTGTGATTTTTCTTTAAGTTGTCTTAGTCCTATCAGTATGGCCATGATTTACTCATTAACTGTTTTTCAGTGACAGTTGGTGGAAAGGATCCTTTGTAACTATGCAAAAACCTACATATTCAGTGTACATAGTGAAAAGTGAAATCTCTTAATGCTGCAGCATATGTTTTATGAGTTAAAAGATGACAATGTAGTTTTTTAATGGCATGATCTGGAATGCGCAAAGGTGTTATAATTCATTCATAAGACAAAAAATCAGAAGAATTATGTAAGTGAACACATAACCAGAGCTCCCGTTTAGGCTCTACGGGTTGGACCCTGCTTATCTTCACTGGCTTGTGCCTAATCAAGCTGTTTTCTTAAGGAAAGTGCYGGTTCCTGCAGAATCAATCTTTGCTTTCAAAGACGTCCTGTAAGAGGGAGATGTGACAGACAAAACCGGGTAAACAGAGTGACTCTCTGGAGACYCTGGAAAGCAACTGGCTTCTCTGCAGTAGAGCTGCAGGGGGATGAAGCATACRTTAGATGCCTAAGTTAGGGTCCCATTCCAGAAAATAAGAGACTTCTTAAAAAATGCTCTGGTACCTCATGTATTTTTTTAATTGAATTAGTAAAAGGGGTTTTTTTTGCAAATTGTTACAAGAAATACGTGTTTTTCTTCAATTCCTTTTGAATTTCAGAATTTAGGTGAGGTTTTCTAGGTGTTAACATACCGCTAACCATGCAAAAATATGGGACAATGCCTCTTCTTGAAACACTGCACATGCAATATTATTAATAAAAGCCATCTTTAGAATCACATTGGAGATGTTCTTTTTTTTCATGTGCTCCAGGTAGGATGGCGGCGGCACAAAAGTATCATGTTCATTGTTGCTACTCTCAGCTTTCTTCTTCATCCTAAGACGGCCAGGAAGAAATGGATAGTAACTGACAGCAAATCCTTGTCTATCTTGTCTTTCTTTTTCTTCCTTCTTTACTGGGAGTCCTGTCTGCAGCTAGAGAAATAAAAACACTGTGAMGAACCAGTACAAAACATTTGATGTGTTTTAGAAGGCAGCTGCAGCTAACCTGGTAAATGACCTGTACTTTGGCAGGTCAGGTGGAGTGTGACCAACCTAATGACCACTGTCCTATGAATCACAGTGAACTGCAACAAACGCTTCACACATGCTGTTCTTGTAAGAACTGGAAAACTCGCCTAGATGTAAAAGTTCACAAGATACCACATCGCTCCTGCCCGTCTGCACTGCCTTCATAACTGGTACAAATAACGTTTAATATCTTTGTGACGTGTAGTCCCAGGTTTCAAAAGGTTGATGACATCAGTCTTTTCCTTGAAGGATTTAGTGGTCACTAAAATTRGACAAAGAGGTGAAATGACTGAAGGTCACCCAGCAGGTCAGTGTCAGAGCTGGGCAGAGAACCTCCTCCTGGCGTCCTGGGGCTGGCCGCTGACCCAGGCACTCCACAGAGCCTCGTTACAGTGGTGCATTTAATCAGCTTCGCTCTGTGTTGTAATTCATAGTCGGTGGTGTTATGGATATCTAAAGGGTAGGATTTTAACTTAGCAATCTGCTGTGTTATTGAATTAGTTTTATGTTGTGTTAATTTCTTTGTCTCATGGCATTCATTGCCTGTGATAATTGATGCACAATATATAACCGACTTCTGTATTCATTTGGGTAACTGCATTTAATTGCCTGGTATAAAATATGCGTACTAAGTACAATCTGCTATGACTGCTATGACTGAGAAGTGCTCATTGGTACGGACTTGAGGGTGCTTTATCTTCCTGACAACCTGTCTGAGGAAAGTCTAAATGTCTCCCACAATCCACCATCCAAGGACTAGTACTTACATTGCGTCTGCAAAAAGAGAGACCACAAAAAGTGTAACATGGAATCGCTTTACAAAGTGTTTGGCATTAAYATTTTGTTCATCGGGAGCTCTCAAATAAGGAAGTTTGTATTAACATCCCTGCCCCTCCCAATCCTCAAGGAATAGCAGTGCCCATAAGACTTTACACATTTTCTCCTGTAAATCAGGATCATGGCTTTATTCGCTTCTGAAGTTACTCCTTTGGAGTAAAGCTACTCCCATGCACAAGTGTTTATAAACATAGATTTCTTTTACATATATCTTCATGTCATTAATGCCCAGAGGAGTACTAATGAGTTATAAATCAAGAATGCTTTCTAAAGGTGTGATGCCAGTGAAACAGTGTTGATTAATGTCTGCTCAGGATACACAGGATCCCTGCATAAGCTTACACTTTCTTGCCTGTTTAACCAGTATCRCAGCGATTCCTCTTATTTTTAAGAAAGCAAGAATCTTTCCTAGTAGATGTATTTCTCATGATACACAACACTTTGCTTTTTATACGACCTAGTGAGTAGGTTTATTTGTTTCCCTAGCTTGTTTTGTTTCCAGTGTCATGAAGGGTATAATAGTGCAGTGTCTGAGCTATACAAAGAAATGCGGAATTTTCCCCAAAGCTGGTTTTACTTTAAGCATTAATGAAACCTTCCCCCATCTGAATTTTCAAAAGTTCTTAAACAAAAGCTAATAGTTGAGTCTAAATCAGGTGTGAAATGCCTGTGAGATTATTTTAGTCATATTATGTTGCTCTGTGTTAATGTAACCGGTGAGTTGTCGGTACAAGGGATGTTCACAATTAGTATTTTTCTTTTTAAGAGAGCTAGTTTCTACAGACTGTGTCCTTCAGGATGTAGCATTAGTTCTGCCTACAGCTCGCTGCAAATTATTCAGTGTTCATAGATGCATTTCTGCTTGTTATTCAGCTCTCTTCCGCTGACAAAATAGCCTGCAGCAGTTCTAGGTTAGATAGAACTAGTTCCACTTTAGGCTCCTCACGTGCTCTTTTGTGGTTTTTCCCCTGGTTCAGCCTGCACTGCATCCACGGCCTGCTGATAAAACAGTAGACTTGATGGCCAGAGAGAAAGCAAAGCTGCCCAGAACCAGAGTATGTTTCAAGCAAAGACTTTCTTTGCAGACTGGGCAGAGCTGGTGGCATAGTACAACAGGAGTTTCACCAATTAACCCACTAATTCTGCTTTATTTCATATTCRTGGTGTTGTGTTCTTCCTCCTTTGCAAGGACTTTAACAAATACTTGTGGCTAATTCATGAAAGTACACCAAAATTTGAAATATGTGGACAACCTGGTAAAAGGCAAACACCAAAAAAAGTCATGTATTAATTCCCAGTAGGCTGAGGTGCATTTGTCTAGCCCAGTGTCTGATTCTTTATGGACCATTTCCCATTTCTGACAGAGCTGGTACAACTGCAATGTGGGTTTGGGGGGAAGAGAGTGTAGAGTTYGGCAGCAGACCTCGGTATGTCACCCGGTGCACACTTCACAAGGCAGTAAAATAGGGGGAGAAGGGGTGGCAGAGAGAGTCCGACTCCCATTTTCTACCCCTTATCGCAGTAATTCATACCTCTCTGAGATGCCTTTGCCCCAAAACCRTGGGGCAGCACCTCCTTCGTCCCCGGTAGTCAGGGTGATGCATTATGGGGACAAGAAACCAGTAGACAGCAAGGTATGAAGAGGCATTTCATCRCTATTGGTTTTCAGACACACCTTCCTACATCAGGGCAACAAGGCTGCCAGTCACGGGAAGTAGTGAACCACTCTCATCTGGGTTATTCAGCATATATTTGTAAATCAGGATTGATTTGGGAATGGTTCATAAAGAGCGAGGGGGGCTGTACTGTGTGAGAAATAACTTATTGACAAGGAATAATTCAGCCAGCTCTAACCTTGAAATAGATGTTTGTGGTCAGAAGTTTATAGCCTGAGTGGAAAGAGCTAAGTACAAGTTTAAGGAACTGAACAGGAGACACCCAGTTTTTAAAAACTTGACATAAATCTTGGGTGGCTTGCCTATGTTAGTCACATTCCCTGCAGAGGACTTTCATTCAATGTTTGTTTGGTGTTTATAGATGTTATTTAGAAGCTAATTTTATCATAAAATTATTTTATGTTATGTATCATGAATAGCGGAGATCAAATAAGAATTGGAATTGCAAATTCAAATATTAAGAGCTGACGAATATTGACTTTTAAATAGACGCACAGTAGATTTGAACAAAATGCTTTTAACCTAGTATATTGGTTATTTGAAAATTACTCAATGTAGTTTTACTAAAAAATGTACAGCATTGTCTTATCCTGACTCTTTCTTCACTTTTACAGCTATTGGTGTGGTCATGTTCCTATGAAGTGATCTGTACAGTGTCAGGGAACTATAATATAGAACTTTCTGGCTTGTACTTTATGCACATCACATGAAAAAAGAAAACTGTGGGAGGTACTGGGCTAAAATATGGTGTAATCACATTAATTGAGTSTTTTCTAAAGATGAATTTTTAGGGTCTGCATGTTGGAAACCTCTTAATTAAGGTCTTTCATGTACTTTTTTAAAGACAGCACAAATATCTTAGGGCTGAACAAGTCACCAAGATGCACCTGCACAGCATTTATGACCTTCCCGAACACTTGTAAGCACTTGGTCAGTTGTTGGCCACTAGTACCAAACACTTCAGGTCAGACCCCTTAGGCTACTGGCCAGCCAAAAAAATAATGCAGCCCCCTTTCACCCACAGTCACATGTAACTAATGCACAAAGACTAACATGTGCGTATATCTGTGATCATCCTCACCCCAGCGTTTTCTCCCTCTCTGTGAGCGCTGGGATCTCACAGCCTTTGGTCACACCTCGTACCCGTTGGCTCATTCAGCCTCCTTTGCGACCAGCGATGGACTGAYGTGGTGAGCTTCACAAACAACAATAACAACAGCAAGAAGTTACCCTTATTTAAAATTCATGGCTTGACAGATACCTGATGAAAGCAATGTGGCTTAGCTAGAAGCAGATACTCCACCTTTGCTTCAAGCTAACTAACCTTTGTGAGCCAAAGGTAAGGTGTTAGTTGAGGGGCAGGCATCATCCTCAGCTTTGTTAGATTTTCTTACTTTTCTATGTCTCTGCAGGCTCCATTCTGTAGGTCATTGCGGAGTATTTTTTTTATCCCTTTTCATCTCAGAGCAGGAGACCCTTTCCTTGAAACTTGCAACATCAGTTAATTGATAACAGTTAAAAAAAAATCATATTCATCCCTTAATATGTTCTTTCAGCTGATGCCTTCATGCCGAGGAGGCTGTGTAGCTACTGATAAGACCTAATTTGTGAAGGACTTTTCAGCGGTCTGACAGGTTCACGTGTGGCACTGTTTGTTCAGCAGGCAAAGGGTGAGCGTTCACTGAAATGCCTCTACAGCGGCCGCTAAATGCCTGCAAGGAGGCTGGGGCTGGTGATCCAGAGGAAGTGGGCAGGAGCTTCGAGTGGATTCCCAAAGCGGTCTGTTGTTTTGCAACCATGTTCTGACTGCGGCACTTGATAGCTGGTTTTGTCTTTTCTCTTTCAGAGCCTAATGAGCTGTGTGTGGGCCCTGCGTTCGGTGATATCCCATCTCAAGATGCTGCTAATACAGTAGTTAATTATTCCTAGCTGAAGAAGTCTAACAGGAGCAAAAGGAACTGGGGAAAAGCAATGGCTGCCGGTAAATATCTCAGGTCTGCAAAGGTCATAAGAAAATAGCTGGAAAGAGCTGATTTCAGCTGTGACTGGGGAGGAGGGAAGCAAAAATGTGTGATCACACCTTGTGTTTGGGGGTTCAGTATCAGAAAGGTACCATCCCATAGCTATCCAACCCACTGGGGTCGGAAAATCCATGCCTGGGCTCAGTCTATTTTGACCATATTCATGATAATTCTCTTTAATTTTTAGAACAAAACTTAGTATTTCCCATAGTGAATCAATTTGGTTGGACCTCTTTTTAGTTAGGGGCTAATGGGTTCTTAAAGCTCTTACCAAAAAAAATTGCACCTTATGGAAAACAGGTCTTTCCTTGGGGTATGTTTGGTTCTCACAGCTTTCTGACAAGTTGCCACAGATTATATAGAATTAAATTATATCAGAGGATTGCAGGGCAATTCATTCAGGTTGGGAGGGGCCTCAGAAGRTCTCCAGTCCAACCTCCTGCTCAAAGCAAGGCCAGCCATGGGGTCCGACTAGCTGCTCAGGGCTTTATCAGGCTGAGTCTCGAAAGCTGCCAAGGGTGGTGACTGCACAGCCTCTTCCAATGCTTGACTGTCCTCTTGGTGAAAATGTTTTCCATATAAACAGCCTGAAACACTCTTGTTTCATTTTATGTCTGTTAAATGTTTCCATTGTCTTTAYGTTTAGCTATACAATACCAAGCACTATTATCAATAGTCTAAAAGGCGAACCACAATTAAGAAACAAAACAAACCCAAAATAAGCAGTGGTTGTGATATCTCATTTTCACTGAAGGTTTTCGTTAAAAATCCTGACACGTTGACTTTTCTACTTACAGTGTGTTTCTTTTCTTGCAGCAGCTGATGGTTTGGGAAGTATAGCTATAGATACCACACAACTTAACATGTCAGTCACTGATCCAACGGCTTGGGCTACAGCTATGAATAACCTGGGGATGGTTCCAGTAGGACTAGCTGGACAACAGCTTGTGACAGGTAAGATTTTTCTTTTTTAAAGAAATTTCTTGTACCGTCCATGAATTCTGTGGGTCCTTTTAAAAATATGTGGAATGATTTCTGAGGATGTTATATTTTTATATTCTGAAAACATCACCTATGATTAATATTGCATACTGTGTATTAGTCTCTTCTTATAATAGGTATATAATCCATATTATATTTTAACCTTGTGGAAAAGCCAAAACTCTTTGGGGAAATTAAAGAACTAAACCATCGATCCTTATGCTGGGTCAAGACCAGGAGGCACGTCACATAAGAGAAACGTTTGTTTCTATTTCTCCGTTCAAGCAGGATGTCTTGAGGTTCTGCCAAGGAATACTCTGGGCTGGGAACTCTTGACTGGAGAAAGATTTTGAGGTTATGTTAATTGTGCAGAAAATCATGAAGCCCGTTCAATTCATATGCTCAGTTGATATTAGTGAAGTGAAGCTTTCCTGTCAGGTGTGTGCTTATTTACTTTCTGCCTGACTCCATAAATTGAATTTCAAGAGGTTGTTCTTGTTTGATTTTGTCATTTCACTTCCCAAATATAGTTTGGGAGAGCGTTGCAGGGGATCGCTTATTCTAACAACAATAAAAATAATATTTTGAAACCAGCAGTGTTTCACAGACAAGCCTGGATATATCAAACTTCATTGTCAACAGTAGAGGCACAATTAGTTGAGATTAATAAAACTTCATTGTTCCTGTGAGGTAGAGAAAAATTATTTTTATATGGGTGGGTGCCCTATAGACACAAGCCACATGCCAGGCATATGATAGATCCCCTCTGGAAGCTGCATTGCCACTTCAGCCTAAGAAGAGCTGTGCAACATCTGGATCAGAGCAGCATCCTGTCATGTCTGTGCCCGTCCGTGTAGACATGGATGCAGTGAGCCAGGTCATAATGTAAATCACTCTGCCTGCCTCACCAGGGATGCGTGACGTTTAATTTTGGCCAAATATGTCCCCTTCTGACACTGGGAACCGAGTGGAGCTATGCCAGTTCACAGCTGATGGTCTGGCTCTGAATTACCTGTTTTACAGGCGGGTAAACTAAGCTGCGAGAAAGCTGATTTATAATGAATCAGCCTCAAGCAGAGAGTTTAGCTGGTGGAGGCTGTGAACTGATTCTTGGTCTCTGGCTTTAACCCCATGCTCCTGATTAAAAGAAACAAGCAAAGCCATCTGCTCCTTGGGAGCCGGTTTTTTCAATGTTTTTATCAATGACCTGGACGCAGGAGTTGAGTCCACACTAAGTTTGCTCATGATATTAATTAGGAGGAACCGTTGATTCCCTTGAGGGTAGAGAGGCCTAATGTGGAGATCTGGATAGATCAGAGCACTGGGCAATCACCAACCATATGATGTTTAACCAGGACAAGTGCCGGATTCTGCACCTTGGAAGGTGTCGTCCTGGATGCATGTGTGAACTGGGGGAGAAGAGGCTGGAGTACAGCCCTGAAGAAAAGGATCTGGGGTTTTCGGTTGATGGGAAGTTCAATATGAGTCAACAATGTACCCTGGCAGCCAAAAGGGCCAACCCAGGGTGCATTAAGCACAGTGTGGCTAACCGGTCAAAAGAAGTGATTGTCCCACTTTACTCAGCATTGGTGCAGCCCCACCTTGAGTGCTGTGTGCGGTAAGAAGGATATAGAAATATTAGAGCGTGTCCAAGGGGAGGCAACAAAGATGGTGAAAGGACTAGAGGGCAAGACTTAAGAGGCGCAGCTGAGAATACTAGGTTTATTCAGCTTAGAGGAGGCTGAGGGGAGACCTCATTGCTGTCTACAACTTCCTCATGAGGGTGAGTGGGGAGTGCGGTGCTGATCTCTCTGGTGTCCGGTGATAGGATGCAAGGGAATGGCTTAAAGCTGCATCAGGGGATGTTCAGCATCGTTATTAGGAAAAGGTTCTTCTCTGTGAGGGTGGTCAAGCACTGGAACAAGCTCCTCAGGGAAGTGGTCACGGCCCAAAGACTGTGGGTGTTCAAGAAGCGTTTGGACAACGCTTTTTGATATATGGTTTAACTTCTAGGTTGTCCTGTGTGGAGTCAGGAGTTGGACTCGATGATCGTCATGGGTCCCTTCCAAGTCAGGACATTTTATGATTATATRTGCTGATGGGGAAACAGCTTTTCCCGTTTTCTGGTGGGGCTTTGCCTGCAAGTGCTGCACTTAACTTGAATGCGATTACCTCCAAACCTGAAAATAGCCACATGTCAAAATCAGCTTCTGCTGCTTTCATTAATAAGCATCTCRGTTGCATATCCCGTGGAGGTTGGCACCTCTTTGTCTTCCTCTCTTCCTCTCTCTCTCCAGTTTCGGTGTAAATTGTGTCRTCAGGTGTGCTATGCAATCCCTACATGGCATCCTCATCTCATGTGCAATGCTTTTCCCCACAAGGGAGGATCTCCAGGACTTTATTTCATTGCCAGCTCCTTACTGTAATTTCCATAATTATGTGTATCACGTATTGTAGGAATGTTGTACAGGTCAGTTGGTATTTGTTCAGCATTTTCAATGTATGAAAGGTGCCATAAGTAATAAATATTAATTACTGAAGTGCTGCCTGATTTCTTTACGGGTGCAGAATAACTTCTTTTCTTTCCTTTTGCTTTCCTTTGTTTGAGACTTTCTTGTATTTTCAAGGTAAAAAGATGCTTTGACACTTCATTATATTTCCTTATGATTCATAAGTTTTTGACACATTTTCTTCATGGCAAATCCATAACAGCAAAACCACAATTTACCATGAAAACACTTATAGACTTATTTGCTATAATATATTTACTGTATCTGCATTCAGTGAGAGTTTGCATCACCATGTTTGACCAAATATCTAACTAGTCCTTAGCCCTTTCTGGCTTTTTTCATTTTTTTGCTATTAATCCTAGTAATGGATTCATCTTTGTCAGCAGTCACATATTGCTTTTGCTACTGTCATCTGTGACATTTCTTGGAGATGAAAATGATACACCCATGTCCCAGTGCTAACTTTTTGTCTGTCTTTAAAAATGTATTTTATTCTTTTTTTCCTGCCTTGATGACAGCTAGGAAAGCAGTAAGTAGTTTAATCTTGGAGAGAGCGTGATCTTTCCTGGATATCTTTACATAACCTGCCATAGTCTGAAATTTGGTGYATGGTACTCATTTATATCCTGAAATACCTCTTAGTTCTCTGATCTTTCGGTTTCCAAAGGACTTATCCATTCATGGCTTTCCTTCCCCAAACTAACCGGTTCCTAATTCCTAAATTGCAGGGCTTTTTTGTTCCCATAGGTATGGAGCCCATATTGTCTACTATGTCTTTTTAAAGGTTTTTGATGTGTTTTTTTTTCCCAACTGTTGTTAACTTTGCTGCTGTGCAACATGCTGGGATACCTGCCTTATAACAGAGTTATGCTCCCCACTTTGCAATCTGTGAAGCTCTTGTCTAGCCCGAGAGTTTGTTAAAATGACAACTAAAGCTTCCGCAACATCTGGCCAATACTCTTCTCACAGCCTGGGATGTAGGCTGTCTGGTCTTGGTAGCTAATCAATTTTAAGCACTGCTAACCTTTTAATACCAGTTTAGATTATATCTGCACTCTATTTAATTCCTTATCTCCCAGTGCTGTAAAATTGGATTTTTGATCTGGGCAAATGTCAGAGCCTTTCATTTGTAAAGATGGATTCTTGTTAATAGTTGTATCATATCTCTTCTGTTTCTACGTATATTTTGCTTGCACTTACTGTTATTCAGAAAGCTTACCTTTTTCCATAATATTTGGCTACCGCATTACATGTACACTAATATATGGATTTATACATCATATATACATAATTTATACAATAAACTGTATTTTAATAATGCATTAGTTACAGTGTTAAAGATTGATGTGGACTAGTTATGGCTGAAAAGCACCTTCATTCTAAACCTCCCCTTTCAGCAGGTTATAGTTTTTTCCAAAAAATTGCCTTTTGGGCTGAAATTTTTCATGGTTGGTCTCAGCTCAGAGTAAAAAAAAAAATCTGGAAAGGTTGGAGAAAATCTGCTAAACTGCTTTTGCGTTATCCAGGCCTTAAAATTGCTGTTTTCTACGCTTTGAGACTTTGAGAAAAATGGTCAGGTGAGAGGGGAAGGGTAGTTTGTAGTCCACCTTTTTGAGATCTGAATCCTCTTTGTGCACTCAGCAACTCTGATTCAAGCACATCTTTCAAGTACCTTCAAGTCTGCTGTTTTGTTACATTTCAGGACTAGCAGAAAAACTCAGTGACCTCAGGCCAACTGGGAATGTTTTATTTTGATTCTGCATTGGTACTTTTTAAAGGCAATTTTGGCATTGCTGAATTTAGTGTTCTTATGCTGTCATTTGTTTCAGCAAATGGCATCAGGTCACCTGTTTTCTAAAGGAAGACATCCTGCCAGGAAAATGATTTACTTCTCCAGTTCAGTTTAGTTCTCCTTTCACTAATGAACCATTGCCCTGAAAAACATGAAGCAATTTTGAGGTGCTTTTCTCCAGAATGACTTAGATGACCTAAACATTTGTTAGTCAAAAATGGCGTATGTCAGAAGGTTCCTTGGTACAAATGAACATGATGAGTGGTAATTCTTTCAGACTTAGTTAAGCTCATGCCCTGTGCAGCATATTTGTACTCTGACAGAAAAAAATAACAAACTACAAGGGCAGACATCCAAGATGAAAGTTATAGATCTGCCTAGAAATCAAGGGTATGCCTGAAAACTGATGCCTTCTACTTATTTACAGAATAATTATTAAGGCACGCTTTTCCATGTGAGTCCAGCCAACATGCCTCAGCCTCAAGATATTAAAATTTTCAGTGGCCTGCAGTCTTGTTTTTGCTGAAGTTAGACTTTGACCACTTGTACAAAATCCTAGTGAAACCAGAGACTAGGAAGCTTTGAAGCCTAACATCTTGCTTACCAAAAGGTATAGAAAAAACATACAACATTTTTGTGGCCTCAAGCGTGTATTTTTTAGACACCGGAGGTTGTGGAATATTAGACACATCAACCTTTCTGTTTTTCCATTTGTCTTTGCTTTCCCCACACACTTGTCTTTTGACCCGATATCAATGGAACATAGGAGCTGTCAGTTCCAATCTGGTCACCTCGCTCAGGATTGTGCGTTTGACAGTGTTGAGTATCAGATACTTCACAGGAAGAGATGTACAAGGCAAATCAGCGCTGAAGTGCTGCTCCCTCTGATGGGCTCTCCTCTTGATCATTAATATATAGAACAGGGTTTCCCAAACTATAGGTTTTATTTCCAAATCAAGTCATAACTCAGCAAAACTTCACTTTTGGAAGCAGCACCTGCGAAAATAAGTGGTTGCCATCCTGAAACTGCAACCCCAGACTTACTTTTTGGTAACAGAAAAATTTGGGAAATTTCRAGCTAGAGACTCAAAATCCCAAGACACGAGGTTAAATATCCCTCCCAGAATTTTATTAGCTCAAGACCTTCAGGTTTTTGGAGATGTAATATTCAGACTCTCTCTTTCTTCAGAATGAAGACTGTAACTAAAGGCAATCACTACATTCAGATTCCAATTAGTCTCAAGCATTTTTCCATGTGTTGGGCATATCAGGGGGAGGACTAGCATGATGGCTTTTCCTTCTACTCACTCCAGTATCTCAAGAGGTCACTGATTGCTATGCAAAGGAGAAGACCTAGGGATTATTTGAGAAAAATCAAGGGTGGGCTGAGACTTAAGAATTCCCTCACCAGTCTGCCTTGGCTATGGAAAAGTCCTTTAAGCTTCAGTGTCTTTCTACCATAAAGCAGATGAGGCATGCTTTATGAATTATTGTCGACTGCAGATCATCATGTGCTAAATTGTAAACATATCCCTCCTTGTTCTAGTTGTGTACTATTTTTGTAACGTTAATGAAGAAAGATCAAATAAAGTAGGAAATCAAGGTATATTTGATTATGTTCAGCAGCTCCCCAAAGAAAGACTGTACGTTAAGCAGTGCTGAAGACTTTAAGAAGTCAGCTGGCCAGAAGACTCTGCCAACTCTCGTGTGTATACTTCTTCTTCTGTGGCCTCTCCATTACAGGAGGCTCGGAGCCACTGACAGCCATCTGGCAGTCTCATTTCGTTTTGCCCGTGCTATCCCATTACCTATTAAAGCTTCCTTTTTCTACACTTCATTGCTTAGCCACTGAACCAACGTGCCAATGAGCACATAACTCAAATCGTCCAAGACATGCCTAACAAAACACAGCTTCCTTTTCTGTAATTAATACTGTGCTCCTGGTGATTGATTATAGGGTCTATCCACAAAAATTTTAAAATAAGCCACTTGTAGTATGACCTGAAGATAGGAAAGTTTTTTTAGGAAAAAATGCTTGAGCATCTATAATTTGTGACTAAAGTTTAGAACGCTCCAGATGTAAGCTTTGAAGTGCACAGGCAGCTGGCGAAGGCGCTCCTTGTTCCCCTGCCCCTGCAAGCTGCAGACCACAAGTAGCTGCTGGAAGAGTTCGGCAGCCCGGCGGCACGGTAGTGTACAGCAGGTTTACCCTTGCTCTGAATGCTGCACTGGCTTGGCACCTGGCAGTAAAAAAAGATATAAAAAGCCTTAATAAAATCTGCAGAGTTTTCCATGGGTTTTGCAAGCCTCTCAAGGTTACAAGGTATCTTTGGAAGGCATCTTTTCAGCTATTATGGCTTCCCAACCTGTTTTATAYATTGTGTTTCGTTTACAAGCCAGCCTATGGAGCAAGAGATATGTAATAAGGCATACTCTGAAGAAAATAATATAATTTTACTAATTTTATTCTAAGTCCTTCCTACTTTATTTTATAGTCTTCACTACAGAAACATTGCATTTTAGTCAAAAGGGAAAGAGTTACCGTTTAAATTATCTGAATGACCAATCAGAATAATTAGAGGTGTGAAACATACTCTAAAGGATTAGAGTCGAGCTTGTACCCAGATAAAACTATGTATTTTTATTATCAAGACACAGAAGAGCAGCAAGAGTGAAAAAGAATAGGTACTGTGGGAATCCCAATATGTAGAGCCGCTGGGAGCATCTCTAAAGAAGTATYATATATTAGTGTAACAAGTAGGTTTTTTCATTGACCTGAAAAGCACCTGCAGAGTTAATCACACTTTCTATCATGTGAGTGTTACTCAAGGAAACTTCACACCAGGGGACATTAAAGTGCTAGGAACAAACACAGTCAGGTTACAACAGAAAAACGAAAAAGAGATTCAACGACCAGAGGAAATGTGGCAGAAACTCTAAGTGCTTTTGACACACTATTCAGGGTTAAGTGTATCTCTTAGGTCATTCAAGTGCCTCCTCTATGTTAGAACCTTAATTGAGACCAAGGATGAAGATAATGATTAAAATCTGCTTGGCGCTTAAAGATAAATACCGCTTTTTAACATGATATGAGGGGTTGAATGTCCCAAATAAATAAGACTCAGAGGTGAGCAGGGGCACGTAAAGGGAATTAGTAAGTGCAAAGCTTGTGTTGTATGTGGGGTGAGGGTTTTTTTCTGGAACATGGCATCTCTCTCTCTGTTGTTATACTTTTGCCTGGGCCAGTTAACAGTTTAGGAAAACAGGCTGATTACTATTTGGCATAACTCTTCTTAACTGTCTCAAAATACCGGAATAAATTTATGATGCAAGCCATATTGTTTGGATGTTTTGGCCTTTTGTTTTGTTTCTTTTTTTAATTCCTGGCTGTTGGTAGTTATACCACCAAAAATCTGTTTGGCCTGTTTTTATTTGAAGTTACAGTAAAGTAACATAAGGAAATATTTTATTTTTGCAAAAGTTTTCCCCATCTTTTATCTCGCTTTGGAAAGCCTCCATTCCCACTATTTTCCATGTGTTTGTTTATTCTAGACAAGAAAGGCCATGAGTAATTATGAGCATCCCACTGCATAAAGTAAGGCAAGAGGCTATTGGGAACCATTTGCTACTGACTGTTCACTTCTGATGGAGCACAGCTTATTTGCAGCACTTTTCCTTCAAACATCACTTGCCATCCAAGGATCCCAGGTTCCTTGGCCGACATGGGGAATCCAGTGTAACCCCTGTCTGATGTACAGTTTGCTGATGGGAAAATTGAGTTATTGTGGATAGAAATCAACAGAAGGAGCAAATTGACCAATTTAACTAATCAAAGACAATGTATGAATACCAGGTTATATGTACATGGAATAAAAAGGCTCGTTAATGGCAGACTGTTTGAAGGTGGCCTGCTGAGCATAGTCATGGTATCTGGGTGGCACGGTGAAGGAGGTGCTACCTGAAGCCCTAAAGCCAAAGCTGTTAATAGGTTGTGTGGACGATCTGCRGGAGATGGGCACAGCAGTCCCAAGAGGAGTGTTAACGTGGTCCATGCAGAGTGCTGTCAGGAGAGCACGGTGATCAGGACAGCACAGATGGCAACACCTGAGGGAGTTGCCGAGCAAGACTTCCTTGGGAGGGGAAGACTTGAATATGAATGAATGCCCAGGCAGACACCCCAAATCAAGGGCTATAAAATCTTTTGTTCTGCCCCAGTCAGGCTCTCTCTTTGCCTGCATGGGCTAGGTTGATGCTTAGGGCTTGGCCCCTGGAGGGCAAGCAAGAGAAGATGCTTGCTTTCTACATTTTACCTTGGGATGATGGGCATAAGCATAGTTTCTTTCCTTTCTACCACCTGTCCTTCAAATGCCCTTTGCTTATTGCATGAGAATTAGTCTCACAAAGTGCGTAAAGATGCACATCCACTTCGTTGCAGGAGTCTGTCTGTGAAATATCACCAGAGGCGATCTGTGTGGAAAAATGTCTTTTGAGGGTCCACACTGAAGAATAAAGTTGGGCTTCAGCAAGCCTAATCCCTGGGCATGTGAGGGAGCTTATAACAATACTTTTTGCTAATGTTGACTTCATTAAGATAAACAGTGGATTTACCGCACCTTCCCATGCTCCGGTGGTGACAAATGATGTGCGTGACATCACCAGCTCTGAGTAATGTCTCTGTAATGGGAAGCAGCTGGTCACTGGAATAGTTCTGTTAGTGGACATAGAGGTGAAAGATAATTAAACTTAATACATACAATATGCTCTAATACTCTGCAGCGTGTATTTAGATTGTGTTCTGCCCAAATATTAAAGATATTCTGTTACTATGGCTTCAGAAATTTAATAGGTCTGTTCATGTAACAAGGACAACTTTATCTGCCTTTCCTGTATGTGCACATTTCTCATTCAGATTTTTTTTTCTTAAAAAACAGTTCTCTTAACYCTAGCTGATTTTCCTTTATAAATAATCTCCTCCTCCTGACCACAATGCCTACATTATTTAGTAATTATTTGTTATTTGTATTCAGGAAAGGCTTAGAGATAGAGAGCTCCAGTAAGTTAAACACTGTCTGAACACTTAAGAGTCAATCCTGGCCCAAATTGCACATGGTCTGTTTTCTTTCACTTAGATAAACCAGGTAGGTAAGGGACCTCATGGAAACAATGGGATAATACTGATTGGCATGAAAAGCAGCAGTGATTACGGAGCTGCCTGCCTATTATGTAGCTTTTTTATAGGTATCTTGGCACAGCAGTAATATGGTGGTAAGTGAAAAAGCTGTTTAAATCTTTTTATCTGATATTCCGAGTCAGGCAGTGAGAAACAGGCAAACTCTATTGCGCACATTAGAAACAGGCAGACAGTTCCTGCCTGCTCTTCCTCTTTGACTATCCTGCTGGGATTTTTAGAAAAGGATTGGGAAAAGAAAAATGAGAGAATAAGGAAAGAGCTTTGCTAGCATTTGCAGGAGACAGCACCGTGGGAGAAGGTGCAGATGTGCTTATTGTCACCTTTTTTGTAAAGATCTGGCAGCGTGAGCTGTGTTTTGGAAAAGAGATGTCCAGATTGCAGTGGATGGAAAGGGCAAGTTACATGCTTCTCCAACTTTTTGTTCTCTCTGACGCAATTGCATTTCAAATGGTTCATTTTGCTAGAAATAAATGTGCAGTATTATAACCAACTGCAGTGTTGAAGTTTTACCCTGTTTTGAGCTGCATCTGTCAAATCTCTTTAACCCTCCTATTGGAAACCTCCTGTTTCAGGACTTTATACTTAGACTTGCATGACTGAGCTCTTTCCAGGAATAATCATTGAAACCTTCTTTTCTGGGGCCTTTTCATAACAATTTTGGCACTTAAGCATGCTTTGTAGAAGTATTTTTAAGACATTGCAGAATGTCCTACTTTGTCTGCTAGAATAGCCAGTACCATAAATAAATCAAATATTCCTTAAAAATAACAATAAAATCAAGAGGACAGGAAAGAGAAAAGTGACCGGATTATATTTTCTTTTAATTTCCTGATATTTGGTGTGTTTATACCCAAACACAGTGCTGCTGTCCTTTAATGTAATAAATGTCGTAGCACCCTTTTTTTCTTTACCGTGCTTTTAATACTTTTGTAATCCCCTAGGGACTTATGAAGGATCATGGGTTGTGAGAGGAGAGAGCTCGGATGCTGCACCTGGATATCAGGGCTGTGTGCAGGCAGCAGGGAATGGGATTCTGCAGCTGAGCAGCTCTGAGAGTAGCTGATTTAATAAATTGTTTATTATAAATATTGTGAAGTCCATTTATGTTATTAGCCAGAATTCAGTATATGAAAAAATCTCAAGTACAAGTACAAGTTCGTTCTTGCTATTCACCAGCCTGTGTAAAGTAAAATATCTCTTCCAGTTCTTCCTACATATGTGGCCTTTTAACTTTGTGTCCTTTTGTTCTGGTCTGTCTAATTACTTCAAGTAAATAATCAAGCTTGATTTTATAATAAACCATAGCCGGTTCAGGCATGTCATGACTGATTTATTGACTCCCAAGACTAAGGACTGTCAGACTCAAGACTAAGATCATCTCTGGCTGCAATTCAAGGTGTTAATTCTCAGCTTTAAAATCTAAATGTGCTTCGGAACATGTGTCCTAAGTTTTCCCTTCAAAAAGAGCAAACAGCCCGTATTTCTGTTGGTTTTTGGTGTTGTTGTCTGAGTGGAATTGAAACTGGAATTAAGATAAAACAAACCCAAAGCATCCAGTTCTGCAGAAACAGTCTTGCCTGTAATCATCATGACAAAAATGGTCCTCTTGAAGGCAAGRGGGCTATTACATATGAATGGAAGTTACTAGCAGTGGGCCTCAGGAGGGAACATGTATCTCCATGAAGGATCCCAGTATATATTTCCCTATAACAAACTGCCTCAGCACCACCTGACGGGGTGACATGTGTCTCTACACGTGTGCATGCCTTAGAAATGTAAAGGTGCAGTGCTAAGAAAACAAAATGATGATAGCTAATGACTCATATACACCATTTGGTGTCCCTTAGGGACTGCCTCTCTTCCAGTGTTTTACCTCAGCAGTTGAGCTCATCGGGGACACGAGAGCTAACCATCCTTCCAACTATTCATCCAGGGATTTGAGGCCCCGCATTCTCAGTGGAGGGCTTTTTTACTGCAGCTCCTTTAACAGAGATCTCTAGTTTTCCATCAACAAAGGGTTGGCGTAGATTTGAATGCAACAGATATCTACTAATGGGCATTAAGGTCTCTTAGCTACCTCAAGTAGTGACAGAAGGACTCCATTATTCTAAGAATCATGTAACAGAATCATTATCACACATCTGCATATTCTAGCCACTGTTACTGTATACTGTAATTCTCCCTTCTTATTGCTAATAGGCATCAGGTTGTGGATCTAGTGATATTTTCTCAGTGTTTTCTTGTTAGAATTCAAAGACTATTTGGGTTTCACACATTTCCTAGGTTGTTTGCCTTATCCTAGCTCAATTATTTCACATTTTCCAATGCAGAATGGCATCTGGCCTCTGTGGATCGCATTGTGTGAGAGCCACATCTCACTAGACTCGATTACATGACCTGTTATTTGTTCTGCTTCCAAGATTTGTTTCATCTGTAGCCTTGAGATACTGTATTTAATGCCTCATCCACATATGTATATAGAAAGCATGAACTAAAGAAGTCCTCCAGAGGACTTTTTTTTTATTGCTTACCATGCTTTTATGATTGAAAGATGACAACCTGTCATAGTTTTCTTTTACAGTTGTGTTATAGATTGAAAATATCAGGAAAGTCCATGTTACTTAATGGTTGCATATAAACAGAGTTTACAGGTTTGCAAGTACTGCCTGCTCTGCAAACTCATTTGGGGATTTAAAGAGTAACAAATCTGGTTTTCCTCTGGCATCAGTAAAATCCAGTAGTAAAATGTTGCTGGCCAAATATTGTGGTTGGAGCCTTGATTATCCCCCCTGGAGTTCCAGAGATGAATATAAGAGGAGAGAGTGATCCCGGGGTTAGGTGGAGAGAGCCCCTCCATCAATAATACAGACCAGAATAGGACCCAGTTTCCCTTTTGTACTTGTACAAGTCTGCAGAGCCAGCAGGAATAAGAGGCTGTACATTTTTTTTCCTTGTGTTAGTGAAATAAAGAAAAATTAATCTGACCGTAAAAGACCAGGCTTCATCTGTCTTTTAGATTAGAAAACCCAGAAAACAAACAAACAAAGTCTTCTCCATCACATATAATTAACCCCCTCATTTAATGCCCAGGCCCTCTTGCAGCCTGTGCTGCCCTGACCTCGGGGACTGTGTGCCGGTAAAAAATCAAGGTTCGCAAGTGCCGGGGGAGGAGAAGAGGCAGGGTCACAGCGGGCTCCTCCGATACGCGTTTGCTCACAGAGCAAGGAAGCGAGTGCTGCGCATTTCTAGCAGCAGGCTGCACACCTGCCTGCCTTCTGCGTGAGGCAAGATTTGTGGGTAAAAGTTACATTGGACCAACTTGTGTAGCTGGAAAAATACACACCAGCCCTCCGATGGTCTGAGGCAACCAGGGGACTAAAACTTTAATTATAGCAGGCAGTAAAAAAGGTGAATTCAAATGCAGGAGTAGTTTTGCAGCACATTATAATTTTCCTCCCTTTATTAATCTTTTCATCTGCCACAGGCTTACCTATCTATTCCTTTACAGAATAACTACTTTGTCACCCTTTTAATATTCCCGTCTCTTTTACAGGTGCCAACCAGCTTCTTTGTCTACCTGACTTAACGTATCTAATTAAACTCAAAGGATGTGCTCCCTACTTGTATTTAGTTTGGAAGTTTGCTGCTTCTACCCCAGACCTAGAATCATAGAATCATAGAATCATAGAATCATTAAGGTTGGAAAAGACCTCTAAGATCATCGAGTCCAACCATCAACCCAGTACAAATGCCCACTAAACCATGTCCTGAAGCACCTCATCCACACGTTTTTTGAACACCTCCAGTGGTGGTGACTCCACCACTTCCCTGGGCAGCCTGTTCCAATGCCTGACTACCCTTTCAGTGAAGAAATTTTTCCTAATATCCAATCTAAACTTCCCCTGGCGCAACTTGAGGCAAACAAATGGGTTTCTTTTGGTTTATTATTATTACTTTTTTCTCTTTGGCGCAACTTGAGGCCATTTCCTCTCGTCCTATCGCTTGTTACTTGGGAGAAGAGACCAGCAYCCATCTCTCTACAGCCTCCTTTCAGATAGTTGTAGAGAGCGATAAGGTCTCCCCTCAGCCTCCTCTTCTCTAGGCTAAACAACCCCAGCTCCCTCAGCCGCTCCTCATAAGACCTGTTCTCTAGACCCTTCATCAGCCTCGTCGCCCGTCTCTGGACACGCTCCAGCACCTCAATGTCCTTCTTGTAGTGAGGGGCCCAAAACTGAACACAGTATTCGAGGTGCGGCCTCACCAGTGCCGAGTACAGGGGCACGATCACCTCCCTATTCCTGCTGGTCACACTATTCCTGATACAGGCCAGGATGCTGTTGGCCTTCTTGGCCACCTGGGCACACTGCTGGCTCATGTTCAGCCGGCCGTCGACCAGCACCCCCAGATCCTTTTCTGCCGGGCAGCTTTCCAGCCACTCTTCCCCAAGCCTGTAGCGTTGTCTGGGGTTGTCGTGACCAAAGTGCAGGACCCGGCACTTGGCCTTGTTGAASCTCATGCAATTGGCCTCGGCCCATCGATCCAGCCTGTCCAGATCCCTCTGCAGAGCCTTCCTACCCTCAGGCAGATCAACACTCCCGCCCAGCTTGGTGTCATCTGCGAACTTACTGAGGGTGCACTCGATCCCCTCGTCCAGATCATGGGCTTCTCTTTTTCTTCTAACTATACTGGCCCGTAAACCTTGTCTTGCTTATGACTTTAGACCATTACAGCTACAGCAATACTATTGCAAATGTGTGACATTATTCTTAAAGTAGCCCTCCAAATCCAGACCCACAGAATAATGGCTCGTTTATGGCTGTAAAGAAAAGATCTCTTGTGTAAGAGGGGTAGTCTTCTTCTAAGGGCAAAACAATAATTTAAGCCACTTTTTATACACAGAAGACTTTTTTATTTCTTTATTGTTCTTCTGTGCCTCTTAGTCATTAATCTCTCCTATGGAAACTTGTCAAATACTTTTGGAAATTGAAACAAATATGCTGCATCCATACTTATTTTTCTTCTCATTTATAACCTCAATGCCTTAAAAAAGGCTCCAGCTTCCCTTCCTGTGCTCGCTATCCCCTAAATCCCTTTTGCTTCCTTCGAAATGGACTGCCGTTCCATTTCAGTCTGACACATTTTTCATCATGTCCCTTTTGCAACAGATTTCTACTCAATGGCTTTTGTGAAGTTTTCGTGTGATGAAACTCTTCAATGTGTTAAGCATGTCTGAACATCCCATCCTTGTCAGTAAATGTCTTGGCTGTTGCTTGTATGCAGAGCCACTCAACAATATAACAGCTTTTTTCTAATGTGACTTAACCGAAACAAGACTATTCTTTCTAAGCCACTTCTATGGTTCACAGTAAGTTTTCCACCAAGGCTGAGTTTGAAATTTAATTCCTTTTTGTTGTTGTTGATTTAATGAGGTACTCCAGTAATTTCYCAGTAGTTTCTTTATAGCAAGGAAGCACGTACAAGTTCTGCCTCCTTGTTACTGGATGTGCAACAGGAGTGCCAAAGAAAGGAGTGTGATGACATTAGGTTTCTGTTATAGGTTCTGGAAAGAGATAGGAATCTCCTTTGGAGGATGCAGAGATTACTCTGGGTGGGCTGAATGACTCTACACAATCTCCCACCTTTTCCACAGGCCATATGAAGAGGTGAAAAGGCTCCTGTCTGAGGTGCCGTGGTTAGATGTTTTGGTGTGGGTGATATGAATCTCGCTGAATCTATAGTGAGGTCCCGGATTGGCGTTATCTTCCTTTCAGCTGAAAGTGAATTTCAAAGCTGCTGCTTTGTTTCTCAGTGAACAAAGAAATCCCTCGCAAAAAAMCTCATAATTCCCTGATATTAGATTAGACCCAGGATGAAAGTAGACTTTTGCTTCAGAACTAGAATTGAATTACAGAAAGGGTTCCTGGATTGTGTCATCTCAAAGTTGTCATGTTGTTGCAAAACAGGGGAAGAAGGAGAGAAAAATTCAATTTTCCTGGGCTCAGCCTTGCTTTGTAGATTTTAGATTATATCAGCCTTTGAATTGTTGTGGCATTTAGGCCCTTGCARGCTGTTGTGTTTATAGGAAACTGCAGAAACTGTGCTAAGAAACAGATGGAGGTGGGCAGAGGACGGGTGAGGTTCCTCTCTCGCAGGAGCTCCTGCTGGACCTATGTGACAAAGCTAGAGGGAACAGGTACGGGGGTGTGGGAGAAAGCTGGGCTACCAAATCCAGGCCACAGCGGCTGCTCAGAAGCTGTCAGGGAGGCGCGTGAGCTTACTTTGAAGGGCTGTTGTGAGAGACAGCCTTGCACTTGCTCGTGCAGCTTGTAGGGAAAGCAACTTTTGGGTTCTGAACCTGATCTTTTCTGTATTTTGTTCATTAAGAAGTTGCAAATGATTACACATTACACGTTGGCAGTGCTGTAAAATGAATGTTTTGTGTGCATGAATAAGCTGAATGTGACTTTAGATGTACACTCCGATGCCATTTCTCCACTAATTACATTTACAGTTTAGAGCTGTCTGTAAGTAGAAGAGCTTACTATGCTGATATTTACTGACAGAAAAACTTTTCAAATCACCTTCCCAGCCAGATGTTCATAAACAAGGGTTTGACAGTTGGTCCATAAATCAAGCCAAGCATTTCATCATTGTCTCTTAGGTGGCTCTTGCATTTAAGCCTGTTTAGCTAAACACATACATTTACTTAAGATGAACTGTAAAAATAACATCTGGAGATCTTTTCACTGAAGGAAAATGCCAAAGGGTCTTACACAAGGATCAAGTACATTTTATATACTATGGCAGGGTTTTTGGAATTGGAGCTGAATAAATGTGCTCTCAGCTTTTGAGAGGATCAAGGGCCAGTATTATATTTTACTTGCGTGGCACTCTGCAGGGAATGTGCTCTCACCAAAGCATTCTTATGTTTCTCATTCCATAATGAGTTTCTGTTTTCATCCTTGCCACCTGGGACCCTGGCACAGTCCTGCTAGTAGCAGTGGAGTCACACTGGTGGAACTGGATACAAAGCTCAGTCCAAAATATTTATTTTAGAATATTCTGCTCTGCAGTAGACTGCGTTCAAAGGGGAACGTCAAAGAAGAATTCGCTGGGTGTTTTACATTTTAATCTTTGCTTGTATCAGTCATTTCTCTTTTATCCCTCTTTTTCCTTTTCAAGATATATGAGATTGTTTCTTTCTATCCCGAAGAGGCATTGTTTTTTCTTTTTTCCTCTACACTTTTCCTTAGAAAATCATGCTAATAAGCTGTGTTTTGCTCACCTTTCGATTCAGTGTTACTATCATTACAAAGCATTTTAGCTTTGCTGAGTATCAGTTTGGTCACTTTGCTTTTTCATATTCAGTTCACAACATGAAGGAGAATTCTGCTGAAATTTAACAAGCCCTAGGGAAAAAGATTCAGACAAGTGCAGTCAGATTTATAAAGTGGCAGATAAAGTGGGAAAGGTTTTACATTACTTCTGCCACGTTGGGTGTTTCTCTGATGGATGGGCTATATCTCATCTGTGATTCAGAATGACGTCGATTCGTGTTTTGAGGGGTACCATGGCCATGGCTGTTCATGATAACTTAAAACCTATAATCTGGAAATGCCGGAAAAGGTGAGTACAAAAATAATACACATGAATTCCTGGCCTAAGACCATAGTTATTTTGTGATTTAGTTCTCAGGAACACAACCTGCTTCATAATGTGAGACTGGCATTTAATCTGAGAAACCTGACTGTTTTGAGAATTATACAAGGCGGCATGGAGCTGTTTAATGCTTAAGTGACAACAAAACATAAAGATGCTGGCCATAATTCTATCTGAAGTAGTATACTTTCCTGTGAAGCTCGGACGAATATGTTCTTGATTTAAATATCTGGAACTGCAGTACACGGTATGAAACATAAATCCTCTCAGTGCTGGAACCCAGAGACCAAAGGAGCCAGTCGGAAACCTCTTCAAACTGCAAATTTATCGTTTGAGTTTAAAGTACGTATGCTAGACTTAGAAAGGACCTTTCCTAACCTGGTCCTTCTGTCCCATTTCAGCAGTGCAAAGAAGCTATAAAGCTACCTAGAATATGAAAGGCTGAAAATTCAGCATCATGGCAAAGGTGGTTGAGAGCCGGCATTTCACAGACCAGGGTGGCAGGGCACGTGGCCCATTAGCAGCCTTCGTTAAGTACCGCAGCCCCACAAAACTCAAAACTGTCCTGAGGCCACTTCAGCACAAATCGAAGGACAAAGCAGTCACTGGCAGTCCCAGGTGCTAAAAGCCTCTTCTCTAAGCTCCCCTGAATACAGCTGTAGTACAGCTGAGAACATGACCCACAGAGCTAAACAGTTCAGCTGGTGTGAAGAAAAAAAAAAAAAGACCCAAATCTACTGACTCTAGTGAATTCAGCCAGCCCAGCTGCATGGGCCACATGGCATCTACCCCATGCTAACCAAGCTGATGGCACTGCCAGTCACCGTCCCTTCTCTCCTCTCCCTCCAGCAGTCCCTCAAATGTCCTTTCCTGTGCCCATCCCAGAGCAACATGGTGAGATGAGCTGCTCCTGATGGAGAGGAGGGCAAGGTGATATGGTCAGCTCTGACCTGCTCTCTCTTTGGCCCTGGGCTACCTGCAAGAAGCTGCCATCAGCTGCCTGGTCCTCACTTACTGATTGAAAAGCTGTTTTCTGCCTCCCTGGTGAAACTGGTATTGGGCAGTGAGCTAGCAGTTGGTTCAGAGTGGACTAGATACATCGTGGTCATGATGTATCCTACTGCAGATTATAGCCTGAAAAGTTTGTTTCCCTTCAAAACTCCATCAGAGTGGAGAGGTTTCAAACGAAATGGCCAGCAAGTGAAAAAAGCCAAAATTTCAGAACTTTACAAAGCTCTCCCCATAAATGAGGAGAGAGAMAAGAATAGCAAAACTTGGGAAAAATCTGCTTGCTGGCTCTGTTGCTCTCCATGTTCAGTTGCTGGAAAAATCACAGGCAGAACATATGGGGCAAGACCCAATTAGCTGCTCCAGACCTGGCAGACTTTTAGGAGAATCAAGCTGCTCGATGTTCTGATTTAACCACTCTGATCTCAGCAAGTGTCACAAGGTTAGATTTGTCCTCACTGGCTAAGCTGAAAACTTCGCAGACTGAAGGCAAAAAGAGCAAAGAAGTAGAAGGCAACTTTAGGTTTCAAGTTTTAAAAAGCTGGAACAAATCATTTCAAACGTTGACAATAGCTGAGCTCTTTCTGCTTTAACTCTTTCCTTGGTTGCAGAGCAGAGGCACAAACATAATCCGACACATTCATGGAAGATCTAATTCTTCATGATTTCAGCTATTAAAGACAAAAATAGATCTGTTTTTCAGAGTATGAGTGAATATAATTTTATTCAAAAGCATAATTTGCCTTGAGTTTTCAGGTAGAGTTTAAAGAGAATGGCAAATATTACTGCTACAACGTGAAGGCTTTTCACCTCTGAAATATTACATCCTCCCTCCGAAGTCTGGAGGGGCTACAACTGCCAAGACAGACCACCAATTTTTTTAACATCAAATAAAAAACCAAATACTTTTCTCTGGCTCCATTTGTGCAGCAGTTGAATTGTTCGGACTAAAATTTTCCAGAGTATTTCAGCCTCAGGCAGATATTCAATGTGTAAAATTTCAGTCCAAACTGTTAATGATTGGCAAAGCTAAAAGCAACTGACAACAGGGTGTTGTAATAGGAAGTGTCAGACAATTTTAATAATAGATGACCTTAGCAGCCCTGCCTCCTGTTTTATCGTTTTGAACACTTTTGTTGTCTAAGGTCTGTAAGGTACTTCTGTGTGTGGTTTTGTCTGTATTTCTTTCTTTCTTTGTATTTTAATTCTGATAAGGTCTTCTTTCAGTTAAGTTTTACATAACATGGAGTTCCACGGGAGTAATTGCTTGTTGCAATTAAGAAGTGTTTCCACCTACCTGTTCTTCATTTACAACCTCTTTATTTATTTCACTAAATGCTTCCCAGTTTTGTGTCATGGAGCAGAGTCCACAGAACCTGTCCACCCACCCCCTCTGTAAAATTCATGAGCTTTGTAATGCTGCTACATAACTGCCTCTTCTCCCCAGTGAGCAATCTGAGGCTTTTTCAGCGGTGGTTCCTATAAGTTACTTTATAATGTTCCTGATGACACTCGTCCTGTTTTTGCTGTGCTTTTATATGGCTTGGGGAGGATGGGGTGACTGATGCAGAACATGGTATGTCAGGTGAGAGTCTGGCTCTTCTAAGAGGCTTGCAGTATTTTTCGCATAGATTTTTCTCTTGTCCCTTATCCAGGCTACCCTTTAATTGGCTTCCCTGGCCCCTTCGATGCAGTGCCACACTGCCAGATCTTTACTGCATGAGCCATTCAGCCCATCCTCTGCAAAGAGCCTCATTTGGGATTTGTTAGCACTGGCATCCTTGTGCCTATCTGCCTTCCTTGTGTTTGGTTCCTCTAAAACGGCTCTTGATAATATATATTTTTTTCAGGCAATCAATTGTATGTCTTTTGTGGGTTTTGCTATAACATTACTCCTTCTCTTTGCAATACAATTATCAACATGTTACYTCCAATCACACCACTCATCTCAGATGGAAAGAGCTTGTTTGTTCCTATTCTTGGTTTTCCTGTCTCTGGCCAGCTTCTGATCTGTATCAATCATGACAAGACTTTGCCTCTCACTTTATGCCTGCACAGTTTCTTTGACAGCCTCTTGGGAAGGACCTTATCAAAGACTTTTTGCAAGCTTAAATAATTACACACTATTTACTGAGCATTGCTCAATTATGCTGCATTTATTGTAAATTGAATGTCAAATATGACTACACCTTTTTCCCCAATACATTTGCGTGCTGCAAGTTTTGTGTGTTATTTTTATATTGCCCCACTACTAGAGACTGTAGTTTGATACCTTTTAAAAAAATGCTTAACAAAGCCTGTGAAGGAAGTTTGGGTTGGGGTTTCTTTTTCATATTGGAAAAAGATGCTAAAAATATATTAAGAACAATGCTATCATGTATCCTTGAACTGAGAACCAACACTCTGCCAATTTTCATCCTGGAACATATTTTTATAGTTGATGTAAAAACCTCTGAAAAAAATGGTTTATTATAAAACTATTGACAGAACCCTAGCTGTGGAAATGTACATAGTGAGGCAAAAGAAGCATCTTAATGTGGACAACATTTTCTAGCCCATAAATGTTACAAAGAAATGCATTTTCCCTAAAAATGGGATAAAGAATCATTATAATTTGAAACAAAGTCTGTCTGACATCATTTGGTTTTATCTTTAATTTGAAAAAAAATGGATACCTCTTGAAATAATGAATGTCTCTTCTGCTCTTGGTGTTTATAAACCTGCATCTTTCTTGAAAGTGTTGTCAAAGAGAGTCACATGTAGGGTGTTCTGATAATAAATTGTAAATACCAAAAAGACTAATTTCATTTCTGAATGGTGGGGTTGGTTCTGTGTGTGAGTGTGTGTGAAATTGCTATGCCTTTAGTTCGCTGCTCTGAAATATTAGCAGGTGAATCTTTGGTGCAGGCTGCCAGAAATTACAGATGAAATTTTCTAGCAGCAAGAATTTTAAGTTACAAGTTTTGCACACAACCACTAATATAATCTAAATTAAAATGTGTTATGCACAAGAGATACAAAGCCTGGATTCTTCTGTAATCGGGATACAAGTTGAACTAATTTTGTGCACACAGTGTCTCACTCTGCTTCCTGAAGTATGCTGTTCATTTGTAATGACTCCTGATTTCTTTTCAAACAAGAACTTTTCCCTGTTAAACTGGATAACGAAATATGACATTGTAAGAATGTCATCAAGATTGCTACTTGCTAAGGAAAAATATAACCTTTTTTTTTTTCCCATGCTGAAAGACAGCCAAGAGCAATGCCTATATTTTGAGCTATTTTGGAGGTACAGAGATGCAAGTGTTCTTGGAGAGATTCCTTCTTCCTCCTGTAAGCATTTCTCATCTTTTTAGTCCCTTTTTTGGTGGAGAATGTGATGAAAAGTTTGTGTTAGGAAATAAAAGCTATGTCATAATAAAGTTTTTGACAAGACACAAGAGCTTTATACAAATGTTCTAAGATATTTTTTTTTTTCCAGTTGACTTGGAAGTTTCATTTTTACCCATTGTATTTTCACTTATTTTCTTGAAGACTTCAGGCTATGCTGTGATTGGGCTAGCTAATGGTTGGCCAGAGAGCCCCAGCTGTTTGATATTTATCACGGTGTTCTCCACATGCTCAGCATTGGTTTATTATTAGTTGAGGCATGCATTTCCCCTTGCTGTGAGAGACAGGAGAGATGGAAGGAGTCACTGGGGGCCAAAAGCATTAACCCAGTTCTGTGCACTGCCCTGTACAGCTCCCAGAGTAACTTAAAAGAACCTTAACCCATCCCAGCTGGCTGCCCCTGGGCTATTTGCCAAAATCAAGGATTATTAGTCTGCACCGTTCCATTGATAATGGCTCCGGTACTGAGGCCCTGGGGAGGGAGGCCTGCAGAGCAGCTGGCTACTCTGGCATCTCTAGCTGCTGATGACCTTMCTTGTACTAGAGATATGCCCAGATGGTGGAGAGAAGGGTTTTCTGCTCTGTAGGCGATGCAAAAGGAATGGAGATGAGCTGAAAAAGCTAGTCATAATGTTATAATTATTGTACTTGTGCTGGAAAACTTTACGGTTGTGACCCAGGTGTCAAAGGATGCAGAAATGTCTGTCTAAGTCTGCTGAAAGGCTGAAATAACAGCTTTCAGACAAATGGACTATTCTTATTTACCTTAGTGTGATGCACACTCTCCTGACACTCTTTTGATGTCAAGTCTCTTCTGAATTGGTCAATGGAATAATTACTGTACTCAAGCAGTGTGTTGAAGAAGGGGAAATGTTTTATTATGAAGTTAGGGGTATCCCGTTCAGGATTTCTCTATCAGCCATGAAGAGTATTCCAGTTACCACCATTGCCGGCCATTGGACCATTGAGTCTGGCTGCCCAAAATAGGCACTTCAGAGATCTGAGAGGGCCCTTGTGCTTGTATCATCAAGATCGAAAAACAATCAGTCAGATTCATGGGTGGAAAGGGAAGTTGAAACATTATCTTGAATTGCAGTGAATGCATCAGGAAATTTTCAAACCCTGTGAAATTTGAGAAGGGGAGAGGTGGTCAAAGGATGCCTTAGCTAATGAAGAGGTAGTGGTAAAACACCAGAACAGGTTGCCCAGAGAGGTGGTAGATGCCCCATCCCTGGAAACATTTAAGGTCAGGCTGGACGGGGCTCTGAGCAACCTGATCTAGTTGAAGATCATAGAATCATAGAATCATAGAATCATTAAGGTTGGAAAAGACCTCTAAGATCATCGAGTCCAACCATCAACCCAGTACAA